>CAWUFW010006728.1:965000-1107098 GCA_963921515.1 Calotriton arnoldi | reverse complement strand
CTTGGCCAAGTCTGAAAATAGCTTTATTTTTACTAGTCCACAATCTGTGTTGACTAAAACGAGCAGCCTCAGGCCTCATATTCATATATATCTTATTACTCATTTTTCTAGATCTAGGTGAGATTCAGCCACAACTACAGTTAGAATTATCTACAGTATGCCTAATGCATTAGCTCAAGGTGAGTCTTAAAACCATATCTGTAAGTGAGTACTCAGAGCCGTTAAGGTAGACCTCAAGGTGTAGAGCTGCAGTGCACCCAGATAGAACCACAGGCTAAATGTTTTGGCAGAGGAGCCTGGAGGAGTGCAGTATATAAACCTGTGCAGATCTACCTACAGTATTCCTATGGGGAAAGTCGCGATTAGAATTTAAAGAAAAGGGACACTTAGAGGAGAACTTGGAGCAAACCCTTTGAGAACTAGGCTGTTCTAGTGTCAATACCCACGGGAGCACCGGAGTACTCGGGTTACCTCACCCAAGGGAGCCGGGTGCATAGGTGTCTTTCGGGGTCGGGTTTCGTCGTCGCTTTCAATGGCGATCTGCTGCAAAGTGCTGCTGGTGGCCAAGTCGAAAGTGTTCGGGTGGAACCAAAGGTGGATCGAAGATTTGAAGAACCTGAAAGCAGAGGGGACAGAGTCTGGGTCACTAGCCAGTGACCAGGAAGGCGATGAGCAGATGCCCACCGATGTCGAGTGCTTCAGGTAGGTTGACTGTTGTCTTGACTCTCCAGCCACGAGGTCCAAGAGGTGTCGACGACAACCAGGAGCTGGATTCGAGCTGTCCCACAAAGTCTGTCAATTGCAGGGGTGTCGGCGACCGGATTGGACCCAACAAGCCTTGGCAACGGCAAGTCTCGTGGAAATAGAAGAAGGACGATGTTGCAGACCAGCAAGGTCTGGGGGACTCACCCAGCGAGGATAAGTCAGGGCATCCCTGGAGCAACCAGGGAGCCCAAGCAGAAAAGGATTGGCCTTCGGGAGGGCCTACTAGCCAACGGACTAGAGACCGCAAAGGAGCCTTGAGATGATGCACGTGGAGCTGGCTCACAGGACACTCGTGGAGTGGAGGCCAGTGATCTTCGCTGCAGTTGGTGCTGGAGGCTGGGGCTACTGGGAGCCCAAAGCACGACTTCGTGGGAGACCCAGAAGAGGATGCACTTGCAAATGCTTTTCGGTGTCCAGGGGTCACGGTTCCACATTACCCACGACAGCTACGGGCCTCAGCTTTGCTGGGGAATCAGGGCAGCCTCGGGGAAGTCTGGAAATTCACCTCTGGTGATGCAAAGACTTCGGCGTCTGAAGGAAGCTTCAGCGATGCAGACCGGACAATTGCTTCTTTGGTGCCTGCCAAGCAGGGGAGTCACTCCTTGACCCCAAGGGAGATTCTTCAGTCCTCTAATCTTGAAGTAGAGCATCGAAGGTCCAGGATTCTGTGTCAGAGTTTCGTCCAGGTTAATCTAAAGTCCTAAGGACTCGGGTCCCCTACTTATACTAAGGTAGGGGTTGGACATACTCTGTGGCCCCACCTATGGGAGGGTCAGGGCAGAGGGGTGGTTACACCCCTTTCCCTTTGTCCAGTTTCGCGCCAGAGCAGGGGCTGGAAGCCCCTGAGCCGGTTTGAACTGGGGTATGCACAGGGACACCAAGTGTGTCCCCAGTGCAGGACTTCAAAGCACCCGAGAGTGCTCCCGCCCAGCCCCAATACACATTATCATGTCTGGGGAGGTGGTCACACCTCCCTGGGACAGGAAACCTGTTGTCCAGGCCTCCCCTGCCGGAGTTTCGGTCAGCAGCAGGAGGCCAGACTCGTGTCTGTGGCAGCGGCATCCATTTTGTGATGCCAGGGCTCTGGAAAGTCAGTACCGGGTATACCGGTGTGTACATGTCTTTCCCTCTAGAAAGGGTGGAATGCTACCCCGCCGCCAGAACTGGTGGGGGGTAGTATTCCAAGATGTTTGACACCAAACACGACATGTTTCTGTGCAGCAATCCCAAAGTTAGCATTTAACGCGAGGTTATAATGCGCTTAAGAGTATATGGTCAGGCTGCACTACAAACAGCATCAGAGAAGGGTCTCCGAACGCTGCAGAGGGGCCCAGCTCATGCAGGGGCACCCTCTCACATAGGAACCACGCACTCTGCCTTCAGGATTGATAAGGCCTGCCATAGGAGTGACTTATAGGTTTATATGTGTGTATGTATGTAGTGATATAGGTAGCCTATATCACAGTAAGGGGTGCATAACCACCTTACCCAGGCTGCAGTAGCAGACCTGTGGTGTCAGTTTGGATGGCCGTCCAGGGGTGGCACAATACATGCTGCAGCCCCTGGTAGGCCTCTGAGGTACCTATGCCCTGGGTACATAGTACACCATATACTAGGGACTTATAAGGGCACTCCAGATTCCAATCAGAGATGTGCCTAAGGCACATGAAAACCATTTTAAAGAGGAAGCAGCTAGGCTGGGGTTCTGATTAGCAGGGCCCCAGCCAGACTAAGGTCGAAAAACAGTGAAGCATCAGCAAAAAGTGGGGGTACCCATGTGAAGCAGATCCTACTCTCCTACAGACTTCACAGTGGAACATAGACCTGGGAGTAACCATGCCAATGCAGATGGACTCTCTAGGTACTTCCACTTAGAACATGAAGACTTAACTGGGCAAGGTTAGTTTAATGTCCCTACGTTTGGGGGGTTGTGTAGGAGAGTAGGATCTGCTTCACATGGGTACCCCCACTTTTGCTGATGCTTCACTGTTTTTCGACTTTAGTCTGGCTGGGGCCCTGCTAATCAGAACCCCAGCCTAGCTGCTTCCTCTCTAAAATGGTTTCCATGTGCCTTAGGCACATCTCTGATTGGAATCTGGAGTGCCCTTATAAGTCCCTAGTATATGGTAAACTATGTACCCAGGGCATAGGTACCTCAGAGACCTGCCAGGGGCTGAAGCATGTATTGTGCCACCCCTGGAAGGCCAGCCAAAAGGACACCACAGGTCTGCTACTGCAGCCTGGGTAAGGTGGTGCCTGCACCCTTACTGTGATATAGGCTACCTATATCACTACATACATGCACACATATAAACCTATAAATCACTCCTATGGCAGGCCTTATCAATCCTGAAGGCAGAGTGCGTGGTTCCTATGTGAGAGGGTGCCCTGCATGAGCTGGGCCCTCTGCAGCGTTCGGAGACCCTTCTCTGATGCTGTTTGTAGTGCAGCCCGACCATATACTCTTAAGCGCATTATAATCTCGCGTTAAATGCTAACTTTGGGATGGCTGCACGGAAACATGTCGTGTTTGGTGTCAAACATCTTGGAATACTACCCCCCGCCAGTTCTGGTGGCGGGGTAGCATTCCACCCTTCTAGAGGGAGAGACATGTACACACCGGTATACACGGTACTGACTTTCCAGAGCCCTGGCATCACAAAATGGATGCCGCTGCCACAGACACGAGTCTGGCCTCCTGCTGCTGACCGAAACTCCGGCAGGGAGGCCTGGACAATAGGTTTCTGTCCCAGGGAGGTGTAACCACCTCCCCAGACAGGATAGTGTGTATTGGGGCTGGGCGGAGCACTCTCTGGTGCTTTGAAGTCCTGCACTGGGGGCACATTTGGTGTCCCTGTGCATACCCCAGTTCAAACCGGCTCAGGGGCTTCCAGCCCCTGCTCTGGAGCGAAACTGGACAAAGGGAAAGGGGTGTAACCACCCTCTGCCCTGACCCTCCCATAGGTGGGTCCACAGAGTATGTCCAACCCCTACCTTAGTATAAGTATGGGACCCCAGTCCTTAGGACTTTAGATTAACCTGGACGAAACTCTGACACAGAATCCTGGACCTTCGACGCTCTACTTCAAGATTAGAGGACTGAAGAATCTCCCTTGGGGTCAAGGAGTGACTCCCCTGCTTGGCAGGCAACAAAGAAGCAATTGTCTGGTCTGCATCGCTGAAGTTCCCGCCGGACACCGAAGTCTTTGCATCACCAGAGGTGGATTTCCAGACTTCCCCGAGGCTGCCCTGAGTCCCCAGAAAAGCTGAGGCCCGTAGCTGTCGTGGGTAATGTGGAACCATGACCCCTGTATACCGATTGCATTTGCAAGTGCCTCCTCTTCTGGGTCTCCCACGAAGTTGTGCTTTGGGCTTCGAGTAGCCCCAGCCTCCAGCACCGACTGCACCGAAGATCACTGGCCTCCACTACATGAGTGTCCTGTGAGCCAGCTCCACGTGCATCGACTTGAGGCTCCTTCGCGGTCGCTAGTCCGTTGGCTAGTAGGCCCTCCCAAAGGCCAATCTTCTTCTGTTTGGGCTCCCTGGTTGCTCCAGGCGTGCCCTGACTTGCCCTCGCTGGGTGAGTCCCACAGACCTTGCTGGTCTGCAACATTGTCCTTCTTCCATTTCACGAGACTTGCCGTTGCCAAGGCTTGTTGGGTCCAATCCGGTCGCCGACACCCCTGCAATCGACAGACGTCATAGGATAGCTGGAATCCAGCTCCTGGTCGTCGTCGACGCCTCCTGGACCTCATGGCTGAAGAGTCAAGACGACAGTCAACCTACCTGAAGCACTCGACATCGGTGGGCATCTGCTCATCGCCTTCCTGGTCACTGGCTAGTGACCCAGACTCTGTCCCCTCTGCTTTCAGGTTCTTCAAATCTTCGATCCACCTTTGGTTCCACCCGAACACTTTCGACTTGGCCACCAGCAGCACTTTGCAGCAGATCGCCATTGAAAGCGACGACGAAACCCGACCCCGAAAGACACCTATGCACCCGGCTCCCTGGGTGAGTTAACTCGAGTACTCCGGTGCTCCCGTGGGTATTGACACTAGAACAGCCTAGTTCTCAAAGGGTTTGCTCCAAGTCCTCCTCTAAGTGTCCCTTTCTTTTAAATTCCAACCGCGACTTTCCCCATAGAAGTCAACGGCGATTCGCGGCTGTGTTCATACACTGCACGCGTCCCCCGTGGTTCCCCTGTGTCACTACCTTGGGTGGTTCCTTGTGGTCCAAGCACTTCTACAGGCTCTAGGCCCTGTGTCTAGTTCAGTCGTGGTTCTTATACCACTTTATTGGTATATGGTTTGGTACGCCCTAGGGCTCAAACGTGTATTTGTGCTATTACTGTAGATAACTAACTTATAACTTATGTACTTCGAACTCTAGCCTCATAAAGAGACTAGAGGGGTGTGTTTAGTAATAAATACATATATTTTGAATATATACCTGGTGTGGTCCTCTTTCATTTGGTCACTCAAGAGATTATAGACTGGTAAAACAAGCTGCTTTACATTCCTTCAAGACTTAGCCTGACGGCTGCTCTCCATAGCTACCACTAGGATAGCTTTCAATAAAGGTTGTCTTTAACCTATCTCCAATAAGGGGTTGTTTGGACTGGTGCAAGGTGCCCACTATAATTAGTGGACAGCATATGCCAGGCCAACTTCTCACAAGGAGTGCAGAAAGAGGCAAGAGAAATGCGTAAAGAAGCAACAGAGGTACAGAAAGAGGCAAGAGAACTGTAGAAAGAGGAAACAGGGGTGCAGAAAGAGGCAAGAGAGGAGTAGAAGAAGGGAAGAGAGGTGCATAAAGAGGCAAGAGGTATGCAGAAAGAAGCAATAGATCTGTAGAAAGAAGCAAGAGAAGTGCAGAAAGAATCAATGGGGGTGCAGAAAGAGGCAAGAGGGGAATATAAAGAGGCAAGAGAGGTGCAGAAAGAACCAACAGAGGTGCAGAAAGAGGTAAGAGAGGTGCAGAAAGAGGCAAGAGAGGTACAGAAACAGGCAAGAGAGGTGTAGAAAGAGGGAAAAGGGGTACAGTAAGCGGCAAGAGAGGTGCAGAAAGAGGCAAGAGGGGTACAGAAAGAGGCAAGAGGGCTGCAGAAGAAGCAACAGAGGTCCAGTAAGAAGCAAGAAAAGTGATGAAAGAGTCAAGAGAGTTGCAGAAACAGGCAAAAGAAGTGCAGAAAGACGCAGGAGAAGTGCTGAAACAGATAAGAGAGTTGCAGAAAGAAACAAAAAAGGTGCAGAAAAAAGTAAGAGAAGTGCAGAAATAGGCAAGTGAGATGCAGAAAGATGCAGGAGAAGTGCTGAAACAGATAAGAGAGTTGCAGAAAGAAACAAAAAAGGTGCAGAAAAAAGTAAGAGAAGTGCAGAAAAAGGCAAGTGAGATGCAGAAAGAGGGAAGAGCCATGCAGAAATAGGGAAGGGCTACAGAAAGAGGCAAGAGAGGTGGAGAAACAGGCAGGAGAGGTACAGAAAGTGGGAACAGGGATGCAGAAAGAAGCAACAGAGGTGCAGAAAGAGGGAAGTGGGGTGCACAAATAGGCAAGAGAAAAGCAGAAAGAGGCAAGAGAGGTGCAGAAACAGGCAGGAGAGGTGCAGAAAGAGGGAACAGGGGTGCAGAAAGAAACAAGAGAAGAGCAGAAAGAAGCAACAGAGGTGCAGAAAGAGCTTAGAGGGGTGCAGAAAGAGGCAAGAAGGGTGCAGAAATTTACAAGAGAGGTGCCAAAAGAAGCAAGATGAGTGCAGAAAGAACCAACAGAGGTGCAGAAAGTGGTAAGATAGGTGCAGAAAGAGGAAGGAGAGGTACAGAAACAAGCAAGAGAGGTGCAGAAAGAGGCAAGAGAGGTGCAGAAAAAGGGATCAGTGTTGCAGAAAGAGGTAAGAGAGGTGTAGAAAGAGGGAAGAGGGGTGCAGAAAGAGGCAGGAAATGTATAGAAAGAAGCAAGAGAGTTTTAGAAAGAAGCAAGATAATTGCAGAAAGAAACAACAGAGGTGCAGAAAGAGGCAAGAGGGGTACAGAAAGAGGCAAGAGAAGTGCAGAAAGAACCAACAGAGGTGCAGAAAGAGGCAAGAGAGGTGCAGAAAGAGGGAACAGTGATGCACTAAGAGGCATGAGAGGTGCAGAAAGAGGGAAGAGGGGTGCAGAAAGAAGCAACAGAGGTGCAGAAAGAGGCAAGAGAGGTCAGAAAGAGGGAACAGGGATGCAGTAAGAGGCAATAGAGGGGCAGAAAGAGGGACGAGAGGTGCATAAAGAAGCAACAGAGGTGCAGAAAAAGCAAGTGAAGTGATGAAAGAGACAAGAGAGTTCAGAAACAGGCAAAACAAGTGCAGAAAGAGGCAAGAGAAGAGCTGAAAGAAGCAACAGAGGTGCAGTAAGAAGCAAGAGAAGTGATGAAACAGACAAGAGAGTTGCAGAAAGAAACAAGAAAGGTGCAGAAAAATGAAGAGAAGTGCAAAAAGAGGCAAGTGTGATGCAGGAAGAGGCAAGTGAGGTGCAGAAAGAGGCAAGAGGGGCCCAGAAAGAGGGAAGAGACGTGCAGAAATAGGGAAGGGGCACAGAAAGAGGTAAGAGGGGTGAAGAAAGAAGCAACAGAGGTGCAGAAAGAGGCAAGAGAACTACAGAAAGATACAAGAGAGCTGCACAAACAGGCAGGAGAGGTGCACAAAGAGGGAACATGGGTGCAGAAAAAGCAAGTGAAGTGATGAAAGAGACAAGAGAGTTCAGAAACAGGCAAAAGAAGTGCAGAAAGAGGCAAGAGAAGAGCTGAAAGAAGCAAGAGAGTTGCAGAAAGAAACAAAAAAGGTGCAGAAAAAAGTAAGAGAAGTGCAGAAATAGGCAAGTGAGATGCAGAAAGATGCAGGAGTAGTGCTGAAACAGATAAGAGAGTTGCAGAAAGAAACAAAAAAGGTGCAGAAAAAAGTAAGAGAAGTGCAGAAAAAGGCAAGTGAGATGCAGAAAGAGGGAATAGCCATGCAGAAATAGGGAAGGGCTACAGAAAGAGGCAAGAGAAGTGGAGAAACAGGCAGGAGAGGTACAGAAAGTGGGAACAGGGATGCAGAAAGAAGCAACAGAGGTGCAGAAAGAGGGAAGTGGGGTGCACAAATAGGCAAGAGAAAAGCAGAAAGAGGCAAGAGAGGTGCAGAAACAGGCAGGAGAGGTGCAGAAAGAGGGAACAGGGGTGCAGAAAGAAACAAGAGAAGAGCAGAAAGAAGCAACAGAGGTGCAGAAAGAGCTTAGAGGGGTGCAGAAAGAGGCAAGAAGGGTGCAGAAATTTACAAGAGAGGTGCCAAAAGAAGCAAGATGAGTGCAGAAAGAACCAACAGAGGTGCAGAAAGTGGTAAGATAGGTGCAGAAAGAGGAAAGAGAGGTACAGAAACAAGCAAGAGAGGTGCAGAAAGAGGCAAGAGAGGTGCAGAAAAAGGGATCAGTGTTGCAGAAAGAGGTAAGAGAGGTGTAGAAAGAGGGAAGAGGGGTGCAGAAAGAGGCAGGAAATGTATAGAAAGAAGCAAGAGAGTTTTAGAAAGAAGCAAGATAATTGCAGAAAGAAACAACAGAGGTGCAGAAAGAGGCAAGAGGGGTACAGAAAGAGGCAAGAGAAGTGCAGAAAGAACCAACAGAGGTGCAGAAAGAGGCAAGAGAGGTGCAGAAAGAGGGAACAGTGATGCACTAAGAGGCATGAGAGGTGCAGAAAGAGGGAAGAGGGGTGCAGAAAGAAGCAACAGAGGTGCAGAAAGAGGCAAGAGAGGTCAGAAAGAGGGAACAGGGATGCAGTAAGAGGCAATAGAGGGGCAGAAAGAGGGACGAGAGGTGCATAAAGAAGCAACAGAGGTGCAGAAAAAGCAAGTGAAGTGATGAAAGAGACAAGAGAGTTCAGAAACAGGCAAAACAAGTGCAGAAAGAGGCAAGAGAAGAGCTGAAAGAAGCAACAGAGGTGCAGAAAGAAGCAAGAGAAGTGATGAAACAGACAAGAGAGTTGCAGAAAGAAACAAGAAAGGTGCAGAAAAAATGAAGAGAAGTGCAAAAAGAGGCAAGTGTGATGCAGGAAGAGGCAAGTGAGGTGCAGAAAGAGGCAAGAGGGGCCCAGAAAGAGGGAAGAGACGTGCAGAAATAGGGAAGGGGCACAGAAAGAGGTAAGAGGGGTGAAGAAAGAAGCAACAGAGGTGCAGAAAGAGGCAAGAGAACTACAGAAAGATACAAGAGAGCTGCACAAACAGGCAGGAGAGGTGCACAAAGAGGGAACATGGGTGCAGAAAAAGCAAGTGAAGTGATGAAAGAGACAAGAGAGTTCAGAAACAGGCAAAAGAAGTGCAGAAAGAGGCAAGAGAAGAGCTGAAAGAAGCAAGAGAGTTGCAGAAAGAAACAAAAAGGTGCAGAAAAAAGTAAGAGAAGTGCAGAAATAGGCAAGTGAGATGCAGAAAGATGCAGGAGTAGTGCTGAAACAGATAAGAGAGTTGCAGAAAGAAACAAAAAAGGTGCAGAAAAAAGTAAGAGAAGTGCAGAAAAAGGCAAGTGAGATGCAGAAAGAGGGAATAGCCATGCAGAAATAGGGAAGGGCTACAGAAAGAGGCAAGAGAAGTGGAGAAACAGGCAGGAGAGGTACAGAAAGTGGGAACAGGGATGCAGAAAGAAGCAACAGAGGTGCAGAAAGAGGGAAGTGGGGTGCACAAATAGGCAAGAGAAAAGCAGAAAGAGGCAAGAGAGGTGCAGAAACAGGCAGGAGAGGTGCAGAAAGAGGGAACAGGGGTGCAGAAAGAAACAAGAGAAGAGCAGAAAGAAGCAACAGAGGTGCAGAAAGAGCTTAGAGGGGTGCAGAAAGAGGCAAGAAGGGTGCAGAAATTTACAAGAGAGGTGCCAAAAGAAGCAAGATGAGTGCAGAAAGAACCAACAGAGGTGCAGAAAGTGGTAAGATAGGTGCAGAAAGAGGAAAGAGAGGTACAGAAACAAGCAAGAGAGGTGCAGAAAGAGGCAAGAGAGGTGCAGAAAAAGGGATCAGTGTTGCAGAAAGAGGTAAGAGAGGTGTAGAAAGAGGGAAGAGGGGTGCAGAAAGAGGCAGGAAATGTATAGAAAGAAGCAAGAGAGTTTTAGAAAGAAGCAAGATAATTGCAGAAAGAAACAACAGAGGTGCAGAAAGAGGCAAGAGGGGTACAGAAAGAGGCAAGAGAAGTGCAGAAAGAACCAACAGAGGTGCAGAAAGAGGCAAGAGAGGTGCAGAAAGAGGGAACAGTGATGCACTAAGAGGCATGAGAGGTGCAGAAAGAGGGAAGAGGGGTGCAGAAAGAAGCAACAGAGGTGCAGAAAGAGGCAAGAGAGGTCAGAAAGAGGGAACAGGGATGCAGTAAGAGGCAATAGAGGGGCAGAAAGAGGGACGAGAGGTGCATAAAGAAGCAACAGAGGTGCAGAAAAAGCAAGTGAAGTGATGAAAGAGACAAGAGAGTTCAGAAACAGGCAAAACAAGTGCAGAAAGAGGCAAGAGAAGAGCTGAAAGAAGCAACAGAGGTGCAGAAAGAAGCAAGAGAAGTGATGAAACAGACAAGAGAGTTGCAGAAAGAAACAAGAAAGGTGCAGAAAAAATGAAGAGAAGTGCAAAAAGAGGCAAGTGTGATGCAGGAAGAGGCAAGTGAGGTGCAGAAAGAGGCAAGAGGGGCCCAGAAAGAGGGAAGAGACGTGCAGAAATAGGGAAGGGGCACAGAAAGAGGTAAGAGGGGTGAAGAAAGAAGCAACAGAGGTGCAGAAAGAGGCAAGAGAACTACAGAAAGATACAAGAGAGCTGCACAAACAGGCAGGAGAGGTGCACAAAGAGGGAACATGGGTGCAGAAAAAGCAAGTGAAGTGATGAAAGAGACAAGAGAGTTCAGAAACAGGCAAAAGAAGTGCAGAAAGAGGCAAGAGAAGAGCTGAAAGAAGCAAGAGAGTTGCAGAAAGAAACAAAAAAGGTGCAGAAAAAAGTAAGAGAAGTGCAGAAATAGGCAAGTGAGATGCAGAAAGATGCAGGAGTAGTGCTGAAACAGATAAGAGAGTTGCAGAAAGAAACAAAAAAGGTGCAGAAAAAAGTAAGAGAAGTGCAGAAAAAGGCAAGTGAGATGCAGAAAGAGGGAATAGCCATGCAGAAATAGGGAAGGGCTACAGAAAGAGGCAAGAGAAGTGGAGAAACAGGCAGGAGAGGTACAGAAAGTGGGAACAGGGATGCAGAAAGAAGCAACAGAGGTGCAGAAAGAGGGAAGTGGGGTGCACAAATAGGCAAGAGAAAAGCAGAAAGAGGCAAGAGAGGTGCAGAAACAGGCAGGAGAGGTGCAGAAAGAGGGAACAGGGGTGCAGAAAGAAACAAGAGAAGAGCAGAAAGAAGCAACAGAGGTGCAGAAAGAGCTTAGAGGGGTGCAGAAAGAGGCAAGAAGGGTGCAGAAATTTACAAGAGAGGTGCCAAAAGAAGCAAGATGAGTGCAGAAAGAACCAACAGAGGTGCAGAAAGTAGTAAGATAGGTGCAGAAAGAGGAAAGAGAGGTACAGAAACAAGCAAGAGAGGTGCAGAAAGAGGCAAGAGAGGTGCAGTTAAAGGGATCAGTGTTGCAGAAAGAGGTAAGAGAGGTGTAGAAAGAGGGAAGAGGGGTGCAGAAAGAGGCAGGAAGGGTATAGAAAGAAGCAAGAGAGTTTTAGAAAGAAGCAAGATAATTGCAGAAAGAAACAACAGAGGTGCAGAAAGAGGCAAGAGGGGAACAGAAAGAGGCAAGAGAAGTGTAGAAAGAACCAACAGTGGTGCAGAAAGAGGCAAGAGAGGTGCAGAAAGAGGGAAGAGGGGTCAGAAAGAAGCAAGAGGGGTGCAGAAAGAAGCAACAGAGGTGCAGAAAGAGGCAAGAGGGGTACAGAAAGAGGCAAGAGAAGTGCAGAAAGAACCAACAGAGGTGCAGAAAGAGGCAAGAGAGGTGCAAGAAAGAGGGAACAGTGATGCACTAAGAGGCAAGAGAGGTGCAGAAAGAGGGAAGAGGGGTGCAGAAAGAAGCAACAGAGGTGCAGAAATAGGCAAGAGAGGTACAGAAAGAGGGAACAGGGATGCAGTAAGAGGCAATAGAGGGGCAGAAAGAGGGACGAGAGGTGCATAAAGAAGCAACAGAGGTGCAGAAAAAGCAAGTGAAGTGATGAAAGAGACAAGAGAGTTCAGAAACAGGCAAAAGAAGTGCAGAAAGAGGCAAGAGAAGAGCTGAAAGAAGCAACAGAGGTGCAGAAAGAAGCAAGAGAAGTGATGAAACAGAGAAGAGAGTTGCAGAAAGAAACAAGAAAGGTGCAGAAAAAATTAAGAGAAGTGCAAAAAGAGGCAAGTGTGATGCAGGAAGAGGCAAATGAGGTGCAGAAAGAGGCAAGAGGGGCCCAGAAAGAGGGAAGAGACGTGCAGAAATAGGGAAGGGGCACAGAAAGAGGTAAGAGGGGTGAAGAAAGAAGCAACAGAGGTGCAGAAAGAGGCAAGAGAACTACAGAAAGATACAAGAGAGCTGCACAAACAGGCAGGAGAGGTGCACAAAGAGGGAACATGGGTGCAGAAAGTAGCAACAGAGGTGCAGAAAGAGGGAAGAGGGGTGCAGAAAGAGGAAATAGAACTGCAGAAAGCAGCAAGAGAGGTACAGAAACAGGCATGAAAGGTGCAGAAAGAAGGAACTGGGGTGCAGAAAGAAGCAAGAGAAGTGCAGAAAGAAGCAAGAGAAGTGCAGAAAGAAGCAAGAGAAGTGCAGACAGAAGCAACAGAAGTGCAGACAGAGGCAAGAGGGGTACGGAAAGATACAAGAAAAGTGCTGAAAAAGGCAAGAGAGTTGCAGAAAGAGGCAAGAGAAGTGCAGAAAGAGCCAACAGAGGTGCAGAAAGAGGCAATAGAAGTACAGAATGAAGGCAAGAGAGGTGCATAACGAGGCAAAAGAGGTGCAGAAAGAGGGAACAGGAGTGCAGAAAGAGGCAAGAGAGGTGCAGAAAGAAGCAAGAGAAGTGCAGAAAGAAGCAATAGAAGTGCAGAAAGAGGCAAGAAGGTTGCAGAAATTAGAAACAGAGGTGCAGAAAGAGACAACAGAAGTGCATACAAAGGCAAGAGAAGTGCATAAAGAGGTAGGAGAGGTGCAGCAAGAGGGAAGAGGGGTGCTGAAAGGGGGAAAAAGGGTGCAAAAAGAGGCAAGAGGGGTGCATAAGGAGGCAAGAGAAGTGCACAAAGAAGCAACAGAGGTGCAGAATGAGGCAAGAGAACTGCAAAAAGAGGCAATAAAGTTGCACAAACAGGCAAACAAGGTGCATAAAAAAGGAACGATGGAAAAGGGGTGCAGACAGTGGCAAGAGAGGTGTAGAAATAGGGAGCAGGGGTGCAGAAAGAGGCAAGAGGAGTGCAGAAAGAGGCAAGAGAAATGCGTAAAGAAGCAACAGAGGTACAGAAAGAGGCAAGAGAACTGTAGAAAGAGGAAACAGGGGTGCAGAAAGAGGCAAGAGAGGAGTAGAAGAAGGGAAGAGAGGTGCATAAAGAGGCAAGAGGTGTGCAGAAAGAAGCAATAGAGCTGTAGAAAGAAGCAAGAGAAGTGCAGAAAGAAGCAATGGGGTGCAGAAAGAGGCAAGAGGGGTACAGAAAGTGGCAAGCGAAGTGCAGAAAGAACCAACAGAGGTGCAGAAAGAGGCAAGAGAGGTGCAGAAAGAGGTAAGAGAGGTACATAAACAGGCAACAGAGGTGCAGAAAGAGGGAAAAGGGGTACAGTAAGAGGCAAGAGAGGTGCAGAAAGAGGCAAGAGGGGTACAGAAAGAGGCAAGAGGGGTGCAGAAAGAAGCAACAGAGGTGCGGTAAGAAGCAAGAAAAGTGATGAAAGAGTCAAGAGAGTTGCAGAAACAGGCAAAAGAAGTGCAGAAAGACGCAGGAGAAGTGCTGAAACAGATAAGAGAGTTGCAGAAAGAAACAAAAAAGGTGCAGAAAAAAGTAAGAGAAGTGCAGAAATAGGCAAGTGAGATGCAGAAAGATGCAGGAGTAGTGCTGAAACAGATAAGAGAGTTGCAGAAAGAAACAAAAAAGGTGCAGAAAAAAGTAAGAGAAGTGCAGAAAAAGGCAAGTGAGATGCAGAAAGAGGGAATAGCCATGCAGAAATAGGGAAGGGCTACAGAAAGAGGCAAGAGAGGTGGAGAAACAGGCAGGAGAGGTACAGAAAGTGGGAACAGGGATGCAGAAAGAAGCAACAGAGGTGCAGAAAGAGGGAAGTGGGGTGCACAAATAGGCAAGAGAAAAGCAGAAAGAGGCAAGAGAGGTGCAGAAACAGGCAGGAGAGGTGCAGAAAGAGGGAACAGGGGTGCAGTAAGAAAAAAGAGAAGAGCAGAAAGAAGCAACAGAGGTGCAGAAAGAGCTTAGAGGGGTGCAGAAAGAGGCAAGAAGGGTGCAGAAATTTACAAGAGAGGTGCCAAAAGAAGCAAGATGAGTGCAGAAAGAACCAACAGAGGTGCAGAAAGTGGTAAGATAGGTGCAGAAAGAGGAAAGAGAGGTACAGAAACAAGCAAGAGAGGTGCAGAAAGAGGCAAGAGAGGTGCAGAAAAAGGGATCAGTGTTGCAGAAAGAGGTAAGAGAGGTGTAGAAAGAGGGAAGAGGGGTGCAGAAAGAGGCAGGAAGGGTATAGAAAGAAGCAAGAGAGTTTTAGAAAGAAGCAAGATAATTGCAGAAAGAAACAATAGAGGTGCAGAAAGAGGCAAGAGGGGAACAGAAAGAGGCAAGAGAAGTGCAGAAAGAACCAACAGTGGTGCAGAAAGAGGCAAGAGAGGTGCAGAAAGAGGGAAGAGGGGTCAGAAAGAAGCAAGAGGGGTGCAGAAAGAAGCAACAGAGGTGCAGAAAGAGGCAAGAGGGGTACAGAAAGAGGCAAGAGAAGTGCAGAAAGAACCAACAGAGGTGCAGAAAGAGGCAAGAGAGGTGCAGAAAGAGGGAACAGTGATGCACTAAGAGGCAAGAGAGGTGCAGAAAGAGGGAAGAGGGGTGCAGAAAGAAGCAACAGAGGTGCAGAAAGAGGCAAGAGAGGTACAGAAAGAGGGAGCAGGGATGCAGTAAGAGGCAATAGAGGGGCAGAAAGAGGGACGAGAGGTGCAGAAAGAAGCAACAGAGGTGCAGAAAAAGCAAGTGAAGTGATGAAAGAGACAAGAGAGTTCAGAAACAGGCAAAAGAAGTGCAGAAAGAGGCAAGAGAAGAGCTGAAAGAAGCAAGAGAGGTGCAGAAAGAACCAACAGAGGTGCAGAAAGAGGTAAGAGAGGTGCAGAAAGAGGCAAGAGAGGTACAGAAACAGGCAAGAGAGGTGTAGAAAGAGGGAAAAGGGGTACAGTAAGAGGCAAGAGAGGTGCAGAAAGAGGCAAGAGGGGTACAGAAAGAGGCAAGAGGGGTGTAGAAAGAAGCAACAGAGGTGCAGTAAGAAGCAAGAAAAGTGATGAAAGAGTCAAGAGAGTTGCAGAAACAGGCAAAAGAAGTGCAGAAAGACGCAGGAGAAGTGCTGAAACAGATAAGAGAGTTGCAGAAAGAAACAAAAAAGGTGCAGAAAAAAGTAAGAGAAGTGCAGAAATATGAAAGTGATATGCAGAAAGATGCAGGAGAAGTGCTGAAACAGATAAGAGAGTTGCAGAAAGAAACAAAAAAGGTGCAGAAAAAAGTAAGAGAAGTGCAGAAAAAGGCAAGTGAGATGCAGAAAGAGGGAAGAGCAATGCAGAAATAGGGAAGGGCTACAGAAAGAGGCAAGAGAGGTGGAGAAACAGGCAGGAGAGGTACAGAAAGTGGGAACAGGGATGCAGAAAGAAGCAACAGAGGTGCAGAAAGAGGCAAGAGAACTGTAGAAAGAGGAAACAGGGGTGCAGAAAGAGGCAAGAGAGGAGTAGAAGAAGGGAAGAGAGGTGCATAAAGAGGCAAGAGGTGTGCAGAAAGAAGCAATAGAGCTGTAGAAAGAAGCAAGAGAAGTGCAGAAAGAAGCAATGGGGGTGCAGAAAGAGGCAAGAGGGGAATATAAAGAGGCAAGAGAGGTGCAGAAAGAACCAACAGAGGTGCAGAAAGAGGTAAGAGAGGTGCAGAAAGAGGCAAGAGAGGTACATAAACAGGCAAGAGAGGTGTAGAAAGAGGGAAAAGGGGTACAGTAAGAGGCAAGAGAGGTGCAGAAAGAGGCAAGAGGGGTACAGAAAGAGGCAAGAGGGGTGCAGAAAGAAGCAACAGAGGTGCGGTAAGAAGCAAGAAAAGTGATGAAAGAGTCAAGAGAGTTGCAGAAACAGGCAAAAGAAGTGCAGAAAGACGCAGGAGAAGTGCTGAAACAGATAAGAGAGTTGCAGAAAGAAACAAAAAAGGTGCAGAAAAAAGTAAGAGAAGTGCAGAAATAGGCAAGTGAGATGCAGAAAGATGCAGGAGTAGTGCTGAAACAGATAAGAGAGTTGCAGAAAGAAACAAAAAAGGTGCAGAAAAAAGTAAGAGAAGTGCAGAAAAAGGCAAGTGAGATGCAGAAAGAGGGAAGAGCCATGCAGAAATAGGGAAGGGCTACAGAAAGAGGCAAGAGAGGTGGAGAAACAGGCAGGAGAGGTACAGAAAGTGGGAACAGGGATGCAGAAAGAAGCAACAGAGGTGCAGAAAGAGGGAAGTGGGGTGCACAAATAGGCAAGAGAAAAGCAGAAAGAGGCAAGAGAGGTGCAGAAACAGGCAGGAGAGGTGCAGAAAGAGGGAACAGGGGTGCAGTAAGAAAAAAGAGAAGAGCAGAAAGAAGCAACAGAGGTGCAGAAAGAGCTTAGAGGGGTGCAGAAAGAGGCAAGAAGGGTGCAGAAATTTACAAGAGAGGTGCCAAAAGAAGCAAGATGAGTGCAGAAAGAACCAACAGAGGTGCAGAAAGTGGTAAGATAGGTGCAGAAAGAGGAAAGAGAGGTACAGAAACAAGCAAGAGAGGTGCAGAAAGAGGCAAGAGAGGTGCAGAAAAAGGGATCAGTGTTGCAGAAAGAGGTAAGAGAGGTGTAGAAAGAGGGAAGAGGGGTGCAGAAAGAGGCAGGAAGGGTATAGAAAGAAGCAAGAGAGTTTTAGAAAGAAGCAAGATAATTGCAGAAAGAAACAATAGAGGTGCAGAAAGAGGCAAGAGGGGAACAGAAAGAGGCAAGAGAAGTGCAGAAAGAACCAACAGTGGTGCAGAAAGAGGCAAGAGAGGTGCAGAAAGAGGGAAGAGGGGTCAGAAAGAAGCAAGAGGGGTGCAGAAAGAAGCAACAGAGGTGCAGAAAGAGGCAAGAGGGGTACAGAAAGAGGCAAGAGAAGTGCAGAAAGAACCAACAGAGGTGCAGAAAGAGGAAAGAGAGGTGCAGAAAGAGGGAACAGTGATGCACTAAGAGGCAAGAGAGGTGCAGAAAGAGGGAAGAGGGGTGCAGAAAGAAGCAACAGAGGTGCAGAAAGAGGCAAGAGAGGTACAGAAAGAGGGAGCAGGGATGCAGTAAGAGGCAATAGAGGGGCAGAAAGAGGGACGAGAGGTGCATAAAGAAGCAACAGAGGTGCAGAAAAAGCAAGTGAAGTGATGAAAGAGACAAGAGAGTTCAGAAACAGGCAAAAGAAGTGCAGAAAGAGGCAAGAGAAGAGCTGAAAGAAGCAAGAGAGGTGCAGAAAGAACCAACAGAGGTGCAGAAAGAGGTAAGAGAGGTGCAGAAAGAGGCAAGAGAGGTACAGAAACAGGCAAGAGGGGTGTAGAAAGAGGGAAAAGGGGTACAGTAAGAGGCAAGAGAGGTGCAGAAAGAGGCAAGAGGGGTACAGAAAGAGGCAAGAGGGGTGTAGAAAGAAGCAACAGAGGTGCAGTAAGAAGCAAGAAAAGTGATGAAAGAGTCAAGAGAGTTGCAGAAACAGGCAAAAGAAGTGCAGAAAGACGCAGGAGAAGTGCTGAAACAGATAAGAGAGTTGCAGAAAGAAACAAAAAAGGTGCAGAAAAAAGTAAGAGAAGTGCAGAAATATGAAAGTGAGATGCAGAAAGATGCAGGAGAAGTGCTGAAACAGATAAGAGAGTTGCAGAAAGAAACAAAAAAGGTGCAGAAAAAAGTAAGAGAAGTGCAGAAAAAGGCAAGTGAGATGCAGAAAGAGGGAAGAGCAATGCAGAAATAGGGAAGGCCTACAGAAAGAGGCAAGAGAGGTGGAGAAACAGGCAGGAGAGGTACAGAAAGTGGGAACAGGGATGCAGAAAGAAGCAACAGAGGTGCAGAAAGAGGGAAGTGGGGTGCACAAATAGGCAAGAGAAAAGCAGAAAGAGGCAAGAGAGGTGCAGAAACAGGCAGGAGAGGTGCAGAAAGAGGGAACAGGGGTGCAGAAAGAAACAAGAAAAGAGCAGAAAGAAGCAACAGAGGTGCAGAAAGAGCTTAGAGGGGTGCAGAAAGAGGCAAGAAGGGTGCAGAAATTTACAAGAGAGGTGCCAAAAGAAGCAAAATGAGTGCAGAAAGAACCAACAGAGGTGCAGAAAGTGGTAAGATAGGTGCAGAAAGAGGAAAGAGAGGTACAGAAACAAGCAAGAGAGGTGCAGAAAGAGGCAAGAGAGGTGTAGAAAAAGGGATCAGTGTTGCAGAAAGAGGTAAGAGAGGTGTAGAAAGAGGGAAGAGGGGTGCAGAAAGAGGCAGGAAGGGTATAGAAAGAAGCAAGAGAGTTTTAGAAAGAAGCAAGATAATTTCAGAAAGAAACAACAGAGGTGCAGAAAGAGGCAAGAGGGGTACAGAAAGAGGCAAGAGAAGTTCAGAAAGAACCAACAGAGGTGCAGAAAGAGGCAAGAGAGGTGCAGAAAGAGGGAACAGTGATGCACTAAGAGGCAAGAGAGGTGCAGAAAGAGGGAAGAGGGGTGCAGAAAGAAGCAACAGAGGTGCAGAAAGAGGCAAGAGAGGTACAGAAAGAGGGAACAGGGATGCAGTAAGAGGCAATAGAGGGGCAGAAAGAGGGACGAGAGGTGCATAAAGAAGCAACAGAGGTGCAGAAAAAGCAAGTAAAGTGATGAAAGAGACAAGAGAGTTCAGAAACAGGCAAAAGAAGTGCAGAAAGAGGCAAGAGAAGAGCTGAAAGAAGCAACAGAGGTGCAGAAAGAAGCAAGAGAAGTGATGAAACAGACAAGAGAGTTGCAGAAAGAAACAAGAAAGGTGCAGAAAAAATGAAGAGAAGTGCAAAAAGAGGCAAGTGTGATGCAGGAAGAGGCAAGTGAGGTGCAGAAAGAGGCAAGAGGTGCCCAGAAAGAGGGAAGAGAAGTGAAGAAAGAGGGAAGAGACGTGCAGAAATAAGGAAGGGGCACAGAAAGAGGTAAGAGGGGTGCAGAAAGAAGCAACAGAGGTGCAGAAAGAGGCAAGAGAACTACAGAAAGATACAAGAGAGCTGCACAAACAGGCAGGAGAGGTGCACAAAGAGGGAACATGGGTGCAGAAAGTAGCAACAGAGGTGCAGAAAGAGGGAAGAGGGGTGCAGAAAGAGGAAAGAGAAGTGCAGAAAGAGGCAAGAGAAGTACAGAAACAGGCAGGAAAGGTGTAGAAAGAGGGAATGGGGTGCAGAAAGAAGCAAGAGAAGTGCAGAAAGAAGCAAGAGAAGTGCAGACAGAAGCAACAGAAGTGCAGACAGAGGCAAGAGGGGTACGAAAAGATACAAGAAAAGTGCTGAAAAAGGCAAGAGAGTTGCAGAAAGAGGCAATAGAAGTACAGAAAGAAGCAACAGAGGTGCAGAAAGAGGCAAGAGAACTGTGGAAAGAGGCAAGAGAGGTGCAGAAGGAGGCAAGAGAGGTGCAGAAAGAGGGAAGAGGGATGCAGAAAGACGCAAGAAGGTTGCAGAAAGAAGCAAGAGAGGTGCAGAAAGAAGCAAGAGAAGTGCAGAAAGAGGGAAGACGGGTGCAGAAAGTGGGAAGAGGGAAGCAGAAAGACGCAGGAAGGGTGCAGAATAAAGCAAGAGAGGTGTAGAAAGAAGCAACAGAAGTGCAGCAAGAGGCAAGATGGGTGCAGAAAGAGGCAAGAGAAGTGCAAAAAAGCAACAGAGGTGCAGAAAGTGGCAAGAGAAGTGCAGAAGGAAGCAACAGAGGTGCAGAAAGAGACAGCAGAACTGTACAAAGAGGCAAGAGAGATGCACAAAGAGACAAGAAAGGTGCACAAAGAGACAAGAGATGTGCAGAAAGAGGGAAGACGAGTGCAGAAAGAGACAACAGGGGTGAAGAAAGAAGCAAGAGAGGTGCAGAAACAAGCAAGAGAAGTGCAGAAAAAAACAACAGTGGTGCATAAAGAGGCAAGAGAAGTGCAGTAAGAGGCAAGAGGTGCAGAATAAGTAAAGAGGGGTACAGAAAGAGGAGTGAGGGGTGCAGAAAGAAGCAAGAAAAGTGCAGAAAGAAGCAAAATGGGTGCAGAAAGAGGCAAGAGGGGTGCAGAAACAGGTAAGAGAAGTGCACAAAGAAGCAAAAGAGATACAGAATTAGGCAAGAGAACTGCAGAAAGATGCAAGAAAGTCGCACAAACAGGCAAACAAGGTGCAGAAAGATGGAACAGGGGTGCAGACAGAGGCAAGAGAGGTGCAGAAATAGGGAAGAGGGTGCAGAAAGAGGAGAGAGGGGTGCAGAAAGAGACAAGGGGTACAGAAAGAAGCAAGAGGGGTGCAGGAAGAGACAAGAGAAGTGCACAAAGAAGCAACAGAGGTGCAGAAGGAGGCAAGCAAACTACAGAAAGAGGCAAGAAAGTTGCACAAACAGGCAAACAAGGTGCAGAAAGATGGAACAGGGGTGCAGACAGAGCTAAGAGAGGTGCAGAAATAGAAAAGAGTGGTGCAGAAAGAGGCAAGAGGGGTGCAGAAATTAGCAAGAGAGGTGCCGAAAGAAGCAGGAGGATTGCAGAAAGAACCAACAGAGGTGCAGAAAGAAGCAACAGAGAGGTGCAGAAAGGGGGAAGAAAGGGTGCTGAAAGAAGCAACAGAGGTGCTGAAAGAGGCAAGAGAAGTGAAGAAACAGACAAGAGAGTTACAGAAAGAAACAAGAAAGGTGCAGAAAAAAGGAAGAGAAGTGCAGAAAGAGGCAAATGAGATGCAGGAAGAGGCAAATGAGTTGCGGAAAGAGGCACGAGGGGCCCAGAAAGAGGGAAGATAAGTGCAGAAAGAGGGAAGGGGGTACAGAAAGAGGCAAGAGGGGTGCAGAACGAAGCAACAGAGGTGCAGAAAGAGGCAAGAGAACTACAGAAAGATGCAAGAGAGCTGCACAAACAGGCAGGAGAGATGCAGAAAGAGGTAGCATGGGTGCAGAAAGAAGCAACAGAGATGCAGGAAGAGGGGTGCAGAAAGAGGCAAAAGAAGTGCAGAAAGAGGCAAGAGAGGTGCAGAAACAGACAAGAGAGATGCAAAAAGAGGAAACAGGGGTGGAGAAAGAAGCAAGAGAAGTGCAGAAAGAAGCAACAGAAGTGCAGAAAGAGGCAAGAGGGGTGCGGAAAAATACAAGAAAAATGCTGAAAAAGGCAAGAGCGTTGCAGAAAGAGGCAAGAGAACTGCACAAAGAACCAACAGAGGTGCAGACAGAGGCATGAGGGTTGGTGGAAGAGGCAAGAGAAGTGCAGAAAGAAGCAACAGAGGTGCAGAAAGAGGCAAGAGAGATGCAGAAAGAGGGAAGAGGTGTGTAGAAAGACACAAGAGGGGTGCAGAAAGAAGCAAGAGAGGTGCAGAAAGAAGCAAGAGGGGTGCAGAAAGAGGCAAGAAAGAGAAGTGCTGAAAAAGCAACAGAGGTGCAGAAAGTGGCACGAGAAGTTCAGAAAGAAGCAACAGAGGTGCAGAAAGAGACAACAGAAATGTAGAAAGATGCAAGAGAGATGCACAAAGAGACAAGAAAGGTGCACAAAGAGACAAGAGATGTGCAGAAAGAGGAAAGACGAGTGCAGCAAGAGGCAACAGGGGTGCAGAAATAAGCAAGAGTGGTGCAGAAAGAAGCAAGAGAAGTGCAGAAAAAACAATAGTGGTGCAGAAAGAGGCAAGAGAAGCACAGAAAGAGGCAAGAGGTGCAGAAAGAGGGAAAAGGGGTGCAGAAAGAGGAGAGAGGGGTGCAGAAAGAGACAAGGGAGTGCAGAAAGAATCAAGAGGGGTGTAGAAAGAGACAAGAGAACTGCACAAAGAAGCAACAGAGGTGCAGAAGGAGGCAAAAAAACTACAGAAAGAGGAAAGAAAGTTGCACAATCAGGCAAACAAGGTGCAGAAAGATGGAACAGGGGTGCAGACAGAGGCAAGAGAGGTGCATAAATAGAAAAGAGGGGTGCAGAAAGAGGCAAGAGAGGTGCAGAAATTAGCAAGAGAGGTGCCTAAAGGAGCAGGAGGAGTTCAGAAAGAGCTAATAGAGGAGCAAAAAGAGGCAAGAGGAGTGCAGAAAGAGGCAAGAGAAGTGCAGAAAGAAGCAGCAGCGGTGCAGAAAGAAGCAAGAGAAGTGCAGAAAGAGGCAAGAGAAGTGCAGAAAGAGGCAAGAGATGTGCAGAAAAAGGCAAGAGAGGTGCAGAAAGAGGTAAGAGAACTGCAGAAAGAATCAACATTGGTGTAGACAGAGGCAAGTGGGGTGCTGAAAGACGCAAGAGAAGTACAGAAAGAAGCAGCAGAGGTGTAGAAAGAGGCAAGAGAACTATAGAAAGAGGCAAGAGAGGTGCATGAAGATGGGTGCAGTAAGACGCAAGAGGGGTGCAGAAAGAAGCAGGAGAAGTGTAGAAAGAAGCAAGAGAAGTGCAGAAAGAAGCAACAGAGGTACAGAAAGAGGCATGAGGGGTGCAGAAAGAGGCAAGAGAGGTGCATAAATAGAAAAGAGGGGTGCAGAAAGAGGCAAGAGAGGTGCAGAAATTAGCAAGAGAGGTGCCTAAAGGAGCAGGAGGAGTTCAGAAAGAGCTAATAGAGGAGCAAAAAGAGGCAAGAGGAGTGCAGAAAGAGGCAAGAGAAGTGCAGAAAGAAGCAGCAGCGGTGCAGAAAGAAGCAAGAGAAGTGCAGAAAGAGGCAAGAGAAGTGCAGAAAGAGGCAAGAGATGTGCAGAAAAAGGCAAGAGAGGTGCAGAAAGAGGTAAGAGAACTGCAGAAAGAATCAACATTGGTGTAGACAGAGGCAAGTGGGGTGCTGAAAGACGCAAGAGAAGTACAGAAAGAAGCAGCAGAGGTGTAGAAAGAGGCAAGAGAACTATAGAAAGAGGCAAGAGAGGTGCATGAAGATGGGTGCAGTAAGACGCAAGAGGGGTGCAGAAAGAAGCAGGAGAAGTGTAGAAAGAAGCAAGAGAAGTGCAGAAAGAAGCAACAGAGGTACAGAAAGAGGCATGAGGGGTGCAGAAAGAGGCAAGAGAGGTGCACAAAGAGGTAACTGGGTTGCAGAAAGAGGTAAGAGAGGTGCAGAAAGAGGGAAGAGGGGTGCAGAAATAGACAAGAGGGGTCCATAGAGAAGCAAGAGAGGTACAGAAAGAAGCAAGAGAAGTGCATAAAAACAACAAAAGTGCAGAAAGAGGCAAGAGGGTTGCATAAAAAGGAAAGAGAAGTGCTAAAAAAGCAACAGAGGAACAGAAAATGGCAAGAGAAGTGCCGAAAGAAGTAACAGATGTGCAGAAAGAGACAACAGAAGTGTAGAAAAAGGCAAGAGAGTTGCACAAAGAGACAAGAAAGGTGCACAAAGAGACAATAAAGGTGCACAAAGAGACAAGAGGTGTGCAGAAAGAGGGAAGATGAGTGCAGAAAGAGTGTCATGTTTAGGCGCAGATAGCATGGGGATACACATACTGGGCACAAGAATGTGTGGAACAGGCAGAATGGTGTATGCGTGAGGTAGGACTACATCTCCCATAATCCCAGGACAGAGGATCACATGGTCCTACTATAGGGAACTATTTAAGCACTGCCTACTGGCAGCCCGGTGCTTGTCAATTGTGATTAGTTATTTCACCGGGATAGACCGTTACAGACATTGTGTAGCCGCACACCGGTATAAGGAGACTTCGGGTTCCTCGTTTCTTTCTTGCCGTTTTTTCCTTCGGTTCCTGCTGGCAATCTGCAGATCCCCGGAGACGCGCTGGAGCGCTGTTACGAGCAGCTGAGTAACCTGTGCTCATCCGTGTCAAACGCGCTGGAGCGCGTTTTCGAGCCGTTGGAAGGCTCGATGCTGTTTCCTTTGTTTTTCTTCTTTTTTTTCCTCTTTGCTGATTTTGGGGCAATACAAACGCGTTGAAGTGTAACCAGGAGCCGCTGGAAGGCTCGGATCATTTCTTCCTTCTTTCCCCACGGGGAAGCACTTACGAGAGCGCTGGAGCACGTCTACGAGCCGTTGAGAGTCTCAAAGCAGTTTGCTAGTGAACTCCTGTGGGAAATGTTAATAGCGCTGAAGCGCGACCAGGAGCCGTTGAGAGGCTCGGAGTAGTGAGCAATCTTTCTTGTCTTCAGGCGAACACGCAGAAGCAGCGTGACAACTCCCATCAGTTTATTTTTGGTTTCCAGTGCCCTGGATCACACCCTGCAGTGGAGGAGTCATTCTCAATACTCAGGACTGCATCTACCAAAGCTAAGTACTCTATATGTTTTGGTCTTAGAATTACAGTTCCCCTGCAGGATAGAGCGCAGGCACTATGGTCTCATTGAAAGGAGTGCTTATTTACTTTATTGGTTTATTTTTGGGTTTTGTATTTTTTACATGAGGATGAGTGCGGCCAGGGTAAACGAAAGTGCTTTCACATAATTCTAAGCACCTTGCTTGTTCTACATACTGTGGCTGTTACATATGTGTTGTGCTTGTGTTTTGCTACAGGGAACACGGGGCTAGACAGCTGGAGTGACAAGACTAGGAGTAAAGCCTACAATTCCAGGTCCAATCCCCATCGTGTGTTTTCACAGCTGCATCGGTATTGTTTCTTTTGTCCCTTTTTTCCCTTTCCCCCATCATGGTATTTCCTGTTGAGTGGTACTAGTATACTCGCAGGTCAGTCCATCATGGGGATAGGGTTACACAGCATCATTCATCGCTCCCGCTGTATCCGGCTTCTAAGGTTAGTGGTTACCCAGTCTGTGTTCTGACAGATTGACAAGCCCACGGTTACTTACGGCCTGAGCGATGGATACTACCACTGTCCTCACGTCAGTGTTAGAAACCTTAACCGCATTACGGATAGAGGTAGATGCCTTTCGAGGGGAGAATTTAGAATTGAGAAATTAGATGGGCACTATGAGACGTGAAGTAGCGGGTCTGTCTCGTGCGAGCCCTACCGGTGCAAGGGGGGGGCTCCTATATCAAAGAATGGACTTTACCGCCCCCGCTCACATCTCATGACTCTGACTCCAGGCGTGTGGCCCCTGCCCAGGGAGGGGGTACTCCTGGTGCTGGGCCCTTTACAACCTCTTTTTCTAATCCTTCTCCGGCAGGTCCCTCCTCCATACAAGTGATACAGCCCATGCAGCTGCCCCTTGCCCCTCCTGAAAGGTTCTTTGGGGACCCCAAGAAGTTTGGGATGTTTTTTGGTCAATGTAGACTACATTTCATGTGCAAACCTACATTGTTTCCTAATGACCAGGCAAAGATGGCTTTTGTTATGTCCTATTTGGGTGGTAATGCTGCTAGCTGGTCCTTCCCCCTCATAGAGAGAGACGATCCCATTCTGTACAATTTTTCGGATTTCTGCATTGAAATGTGCAAGCTGTTTGACAGAAAAGCACATCAGCTATCTCTAGATAAAGAACTCATTTCACTGAAATAGGGCACACAAGACCTGCTTACTTACATTACCACCTTCAACAGACTCCTAGTCGAAACCAATTGGCCGGTGGAAAAAAGAACATCCTTGTTCTATCAAGGGCTGAGAGGGGAACTGAAGGATGTATTGGCACAAGTGGTGCATATGCCTAATAATTGTGATGAACTGATAGACCTCACTGTTCAGCTGGATCATCGGCTCCTGGAACGGAAAGGAGACAGGTACCAAACGGAAACAAGGTACTATCCGTCGCGCCCTAAGCCCGTACCGGAGGAACACTCGCATACCACTGATGGTACAGAACCTATGCAAATCAGTGGAGTACGAGGGCCTATAAGTCAAGATGAAAGAGAAAAAAGAAGAAGGCAGCGATTGTGTATGTACTGTGGGAAACCTGGACACTACAAAGACTGCAAGACCAGATCCAAGCTCATGAACAAGGGAAACCAAGGAGCCAGGAACCTACCCGTGGTGATCTATACCTCCGAGAACCCGGGAAACTGATGTACTAAAACAAGATAGAGACCCCTTGTTTGAGGCCTATGCAGGAAGAGGTCTCTGCGGCAGTGGCCAATACGGTTCAAACATCAGTGGCTCATATGAACGTACCTGTTACGTTGGAACTGCCTGGCCGGGAACCAATAGTAGTTCATGCATTGCTGGATTCTGGGGCTACAGGTAACTTTATCGACCAACAGTACACCCAGGAACTCAGTGTACCCGGTAGATGAAAAATGACACCGGAACCAGTAAAGGCAGTAGATGGTACTGCGTTGACATCAGGCCCTGTACGTTTCCACACACAGTTGATTCTGATGCAAGTCGGAGTGAACCATTTAGAATATATACAGTTCGACCTAATTGATGCCCCCACTTCAAACTCATATTGGGAATGCCCTGGCTAACTCATCATGACCCCTTAGTGCAATGGGCAGCACGCACCGTCTCCATGAACTCTTCTTTTTGTAAAGAACACTGCACAAGAGACAAAGTACAGTACACAGACGTTGCAGAGAATCCTACAGGCCTGCTCGCAAGTGGAAGCAGCGAAAGGATCCTGTGTTGTACCTCCACGTTACCAGATGAATACAAGCGGTTCCATTCCATATTCAGTAAACAAGAAGCAGAGAAGCTACCCCCTCATAGGGACTATGATTGTTTGATCGACTTGGAGCCTGGAGCCAGCATTCCATGTAGTTGTATATATACTCTTACGGAGGCTGAAACTACTTATCTGCAACAGTATCTCGACAAGTTGCTGTCTTCTGGCTTCATATGTCCTTCTTCCTCCCCTGCTTCCTCGCCGTTATTCTACATCCTGAAGAAAGAAGGCGGCTTAAGGGCCTGCATAGACTACAGGGCCATTAACAGAATGACCATAAAGAACAGGTATCCTCTGCCCTTAATTCCCGTTCTGTTGGACCAGTTGAAGGGAGCCAAGGTGTTCACAAAATTAGACCTCAGGGGCGCATACCATTTAGTGAGGGTTCGGCGAGGTGACGAGTGGAAGACAGCCTTTCGGGTGAAGTTCGGGTTGTATGAATACCAGGTCCTGCCCTTCGGACTCTGCAACGCGCCCGCCGCATTCGAGTTCTTTATGGATGAAGTATTGCGGGGCCTGTTGGACGTGTCCTGCATCGTTTACATTGACGGCATCCTGATTTACTCAGCATCCATAGAGGAACACGTCCTTCATGTATCAGCAGTACTGGAACATTTGCAGCGGTTCGCTCTCTATGCCAAGTTGGAGAAGTGTCTTTTCCACTCCTCTGAAGTGAAGTTTCTAGGGCACGTCATAGGACCAAACGGTCTATGTATGGACGACAAAAAGATACAAGCCATCATCCAGTGGGAATCACCCTCCAACGTGAAAGCCTTGCAGAGCTTTCTAGGCTTCGCAAATTTTTATCGGAGGTTTATTAAAGAGTTCTCCAGAATCATACAACCTTTAACACACCTATTACAGTAAGGAGCAGCTTTTCTCTGGACTGACTCAGCAGAACAGGCCTTTCAAACACTAAAGAAATGCTTTACACGAGCACCCGTGTTGAGACATCCCGATGCTACTCGTCCATTTGTGGTAGAGACGGATGCATCACATTACGCTATCGGAGGAATCCTATCTCAAAGGCATCCTGAAACAGGCCAACTTCATCCCGTTGCCTTCTTCTCCAAGAAATTGTCGTCCTGTGAGGTCAACTACAGTATCACAGACAAAGAACTCCTGGCTATAAAGAGAGCGTGTGATGAGTGGAGACACTACCTATTGGGGGCTAAACACACAGTTGAGATATACACCGATCACCGGAACCTGCTGTTTCTGAAAACTGCAAGAGCCTTAACCCCTAGATAGCTCCACTGGTCACTGTTCTTCTCTGATTTTGACTTTGTGATTAGGTATCATCCAGGACCGCAAAACTGTAAAGCAGATGCGCTGTCAAGGCCAGCTCTTACTCCTGAATCCAGTCAGGTACCATTGGAATAACCCCCGGTCATACTGCAGAAGGCTTCCTTTCCTGAGGAGATATTGGCATTGACGACTACGCATAACTTTTTGGGTGAGGTGAGAAAACAAACTGCGGGAATAGATGAGCAGGCATGGGTTATAGAAGACATCCAGCACCGTTCATCCATGAACAATTTACTGTATCATGATAAAAAGGCTGTATATACCGGAAGAACCTTTACAACAGCAAGCCCTACGCTGGATCCATGATTCTATGCTGGGTGGACACTTGGGAATACAGAAAAATGTTCAGGCTATGAAAAGGTACTTTTGGTGGGTAACTCTACGGGCGGACACCACTAAATACGTTTCTGAATGTGCCATCTGTACCCAGGGGAAGGCACAACACAAACGACCAAGTGGATTGCTTCAAACCATACCTATACCTCCGACACCTTGGCACACACTGTAAATGGACTTTATTGTGGATATGCCTCAAATCTCAGGCAATAATACCATACTTGTCGTCATCGATCACCTGACCAATATGGGTCACTTCATTGCAATGGCGAAATTACCAACCTCAGTGGAGTTGGCCCAAGCATTCTTGCAGCATATTGTGCGCTCCCAAGGACTACCAGTGGTTATCATAACAGACAGAGGAACCCAATTTACTTCAAGGTTCTAGAAGGCGCTGTGTGATGTTATGAAAGTAGATGCTCGTCTCTCCACTAGCTACCACCCACAGACAGATGGTAAAATCGAGAGACTGAACCAAACGCGGGAACAGTACCTCAGAAGCATTACTCTACTACACAAGGAAGAATGGAGCACGCTTCTGTGGATGGCAGAATTTGCATACAATAACACGGAGCATTCCACTCTGGGGTGTTCCCCTTTCTTTTGCCTAACTGGATACCATCCTAACATGTTACCCTTTGAATGGCCTATGCAATCTAAACATCCTACCATTCAGGAACATCATGCACATCTCAGAGAGGTATTACAGAATGCCAAAACACAGTTAAACACAGCACAAACATATGACAAACATTACGCAGAGAGGAAACGATCCCAAGGGCCTTCCTATAGTGTGGGGGATAGGGTATGGCTTGATACAAAACACCTGCGACTAAAAGGTAACACCCGGCTAAAAAACCTAAGTTTGTGGGTCCCTATCCCATCGACAAAATCATCAACCCTGTTGCAATGAGATTGACACTCCCCTCTTCTTGGCACATCCACCCGGTGTTTCATGTTTCCCTGTTACGACCCTGTCTCCCTCAGAGTAGGCTTCCCTTAAAACCACGGCCTCTGGAAGTCGATGGGGAAGAAGAATACGAGGTCAAGAGTATTCTTGATTCCAAATTCATTAGAGGGCGGGTGCATTATCTCATTGACTGGAAGGGGTATGGTCCTGAGGACCGCACGTGGGAGCCTGGATCCAACCTTCACTGCCCTGGGCTTCTTAGGCGTTTTCACACTGGGTTTCCCACTAGGCCTGGTGGACCATCGGGACGACGGTCATTGAGAGGGGGTTCTGTCACGTTGCAACAGGGGTGCAGAAAGAAGCAAGAGAGGCACAGAAAGAAGCAAGAGGAGTGTAGAAAAAAAACAACAGTGGTGCAGAACGAGGCAAGGGGGTACAGAAAGTTGCAAGAGGGGTGCAGAAAGAGGCAATAGAAGTGCACAAAGTAGCAAGAGAGGTGCTGAAGTAGGCAGGAGAACTGCAGAAAGAGGAAAGAAAGTACACAAACAGGCAAACAAGGTGCAGAAAGATGGAACAGGGGTGCAGACAGAGGCAAGAGAGGTGCAGAAATAGGGAAGAGGGGTGCAGAGATTTGCAAGAGAGGTGCCGAAGGAAGCAAGAGGAGTGCAGAAAGAACCAACAGAGGTGCAGAAAGAGGCAGGAGAAGTACAGAAAGAGGCTAGAGAAGTGCAGAAAGATTCAACAGAGGTGCAGAAAGATGCAAGAGAACTGCAGAAAGAGGGAACAAGGGTGCAGAAAGAGGCAAGAGAGGCGCAGAAAGAGGGAAGAAGGGTGCAGAAAGGGGCAAGAGGGGTGCAGAAAGGAGCAAGAGAAGTGTAGAAAAAGGCAAGAGAGGTGCACAAAGAGACAAGAAAGGTGCACACAGAGAGAAGAGGTGTGCAGAAAGAGGAAGACGAGTGCAGAAAGAGTGTCACGTTTAGGCACAGATAGCGTGGGGGACACACATACTGGGCACAAGAATGTGTGGAACAGGCAGAATGGTGTATGCGTGAGGTAGGACTACATCTCCCATACTAGAAATGGGGGTCTCTAGTTGGCAGAGGTAGGTACCTTTGTCCAAATAGGGGCCCTTGCTTCTAGTCAGGGTAAGGGGGATACACTCCTAAAATACCCCCTGCTCACCCCCTTGGTAGCTTGGCACGAGCAGACAGGCTTATCTCAGAGGCAGTGTGTAAGGCATTTGTGAACACATACAGTAATACAGTGAAAACACTGCAAATGGACACCACACCAGTTTAGAAAAATAAGTAATCTTTATCTAGACTTAACACAAGACCAAACGACAAAAATCCACAATACAGTTCTCGAGATATCCTTAAAAATAGGTTATTCACTTAAATCAAGCTTGTAGCAACAAATAACTCCACTTTGAGTTATACGACGTCGTGATAGATAGAAATCCCAAAGTACGGTGCTGACCACGAGGTGCGCGGCGTCGGGCCCGGAGTCAAACAGACCCACAAAGAACAGTACCTTGGAAAAGCGATGAAAACAAAGACTGCAGTTCACGTCATCGGGGAGGTGCGGCTTCGTAGGCGCTTAATCCCAGGACAGAGGATCACATGGTCATACTACAGGGAACTACTTAAGCACCGCCTACTGGCAGCCCAGTGCTTGTCAATTGTGATTAGTTATTTCAACTGGATAGACCGTTACAGACATTGTGTAGCTGCACACCGGTATAAGGAGACTTCGGGTTCCTCCTTTCCTTCTTGCAGTTTTTTCCTTCGGTTCCTGCTGGCAATCTGCAGATCCCTGGAGACACGCTGGAGCACAATTACGAGCAGCTGAGTAACCTGTGCTCATCCGTGTCAAACGCGCTGGAGCGCGTTTTCGAGCCGTTGGAAGGCTCAATGCTGTTGCCTTTGTTTTTCTTCTTCTTTTCCTCTTTGCTGATTTTGGGGCAATACAAACGCGTTCAATCGTAACCAGGAGCCGCTGGAAGGCTCGGATCATTTCTTCCTTCTTTCCCCGTGGGGAAGCACTTACGAGAGCGCTGGAGCGCGTCTACGAGCCGTTGAGAGGCTCAAAGCAGTTTGGAAGTGAACTCCTGTGGGAAATGTTAATAGTGCTGAAGCGCGACCATGAGCCGTTGAGAGGCTCGGAGTAGTGAGCAATCTTTCTTGTCTTCAGGCGAACACGCAGAAGCAGTGTGACAACTCCCATCAGTTTATTTTTGGTTTCCAGTGCCCTGGATCACACCCTGCAGTGGAGGAGTCATTCTCAATACTCAGGACTGCAGTTACCAAAGCTAAGTACTCTGTATGTTTTGGTCTTAGAAGTACAGTTCCCCTGCAGGATAGAGCGCAGGCACTATGGTTTCATTGAAAGGAGTACTTATTTACTTTATTGGTTTATTTTTGTTTTTTGTATTTTTTACATGAGGATGAGTGCGGCCAGGGTAAACGTAAGTGCTTTCACATAATTCTAAGCGCCTTGCTTGTTCTACATACTGTGGCTGATACATTTGTGTTGTGCTTGTGTTTTGCTACAGGGAACACAGGGCTAGACAGCTGGAGTGACAAGACTAGGAGTAAAGCCTACAACTCCAGGTCCAATCCCCATCGTGTGTTTTCGCAGCCGCATCATTATTGTTTATTTTGTCCCTTTTTTCCCTTTCCCCTATCATGGTATTTCCTGTTGAGTGGTACTAGTATACTCGCAGGTCAGTCCATCGTGGTGATAGGGTTACACAGCATCATCCATCGCTCCAGCTGTATCCGGCTTCTAAGGTTAGTGGTTACCCAGTCTGTGTTCTGACAAAGAGGTAACAGGGGTGCAGAAAGAAGCAAGAGAGGTGCAGAAAGAAGCAAGAGGAGTGCAAAAAGAGGCAAGAGGTGCAGAAAGAGAAACAAGGGGTGCAGAAAGAGGAGATATGGGTGCAGAAAGAGGCAATAGAAGTGCACAAAGTAGCAACAGAGGTGCTGAAGTAGGCAAGAGAACAGCAGAAATAGGCAAGAAAGTTGCACAAACAGGCAAACAAGGTGCAGAAAGATGGAACAAGGGTGCAGACAGAGGCAAGAGAGGTGCAGAAATAGGGAAGAGGGGTGCAGAAAGAGGCAAGAGGGGTGCAGAAATTTGCAAGAGACGTGCCGAAAGAAGCAAGAGGAGTGCAGAAAGAACCAACAGAGGTGCAGAAAAAGGCAGGAGGAGTGCAGAAAGAGGCAAGAGAAGTGCAGAAAGAAGCAACAGAGGAGCAGAAAGATGCAAGAGAACTGCAGAAAGAGGGAACAGGGGTGCAGAAAGAGGCAAGAGAGGTGCAGAAAGAGGGAAGAGGGGTGCAGAAAGGGGCAAGAGGGGTGCAGAAAGAAGCAAGAGAAGTGTAGAAAAGAAGCAAGAGAAGTGCAGAAAAAAGCAACAGAGGTGCAGAAAGAGGCAAGAGGGGTACAGAAAGAGGCAACAGAAGTGTAGAAAGAACCAAGAGAGGTGCAGAAAGAGGCAAGATAGGTGCAGAAAGAGGTAAGAGAGGTACAGAAGCAGGCAAGAGCGGTGCAGAAAGAGGCAATAGAGGTACAGAAAGAGGGAACAGGGGTGCAGAAAGAGGGAACAGGGGTACAGAAAGAGGTAAGAGAGGTGCAGAAAGAGGGAACAGGGATGCAGAAAGAGATAAGAGGGGTACAGAGAGAAGCAAGAGAGGTGCAGAAAGAAGCAAGAGAAGTGCAAAAAGAAGCAACAGAGGTGCACAAAGAGACAACAGAAGTGTAGAAAAAGGCAAGAAAGGTGCACTAAGAGACAAGAAACGTGCCCAAAGAGACAAGAGATGTGCAGAAAGAGGGAAGACGAGTGTAGAAAGAGGCAACAGGGGTGCAGAAAGAAGCAAGAGAGGTGTAGAAAGAAGCAAGAGAAGTGCAGAAAGAAGCAACAGAGGTGCAGAAAGAGGCAAGAGGGGTACAGAAAGAGGCAACAGAAGTGCAGAAAGAACAAAGAGAGGTGCAGAAAGAGGCAAGAGAGGTGCAGAAAGAGGCAAGATAGGTGCAGAAAGAGGTAAGAAAGGTACAGAAGCAGGCAAGAGAGGTGCAGAAAGAGGCAAGAGAGGTGCAGAAAGAGGGAACAGGGGTGCAGAAAGAGGGAACAGGGATGCAGAAAGAGGTAAGAGAGGTGCAGAAAGAGGGAAGAGGGGCGCAGAAAGAGACAAGAGGGGTGCAGAGAGAAGCAAGAGAAGTGCAAAAAGAAGCAACAGAGGTGCACAAAGAGACAACATAAGTGTAGAAAAAGGCTAGAGAGGTGCACAAAGAGACAAGAAAGGTGCACAAAGAGACAAGAGATATGCAGAAAGAGAGAAGACGAATGCAGAAAGAGGCAACAGGTGTGCAGAAAGAGGTAAGAGGGGTGCAGAAAGTAGCAAGAGAGGTGCATAAAGAGGCAAGAGTGCAGAAAGAACCAACAGAGGTGCAGAAAAAGGCAGGAGGAGTGCAGAAAGAGGCAAGAGAAGTGCAGAAAGAAGCAACAGAGGAGCAGAAAGATGCAAGAGAACTGCAGAAAGAGGGAACAGGGGTGCAGAAAGAGGCAAGAGAGGTGCAGAAAGAGGGAAGAGGGGTACAGAAAGGGGCAAGAGGGGTGCAGAAAGAAGCAAGAGAAGTGTATAAAAGAAGCAAGAGAAGTGCAGAAAGAAGCAACAGAGGTGCAGAAAGAGGCAAGAGGGGTACAGAAAGAGGCAACATAAGTGTAGAAAGAACCAAGAGAGGTGCAGAAAGAGGCAAGATAGGTGCAGAAAGAGGTAAGAGAGGTACAGAAGCAGGCAAGAGCGGTGCAGAAAGAAGCAATAGAGGTGCAGAAAGAGGGAACAGGGGTGCAGAAAGAGGGAACAGGGGTACAGAAAGAGGTAAGAGAGGTGCAGAAAGAGGGAACAGGGGTGCAGAAAGAGACAAGAGGGGTACCGAGAGAAGCAAGAGAGGTGCAGAAAGAAGCAAGAGAAGTGCAAAAAGAAGCAACAGAGGTGCATAAAGAGACAACAGAAGTGTAGAAAAAGGCAAGAAAGGTGCACTAAGAGGCAAGAAAGGTGCCCAAAGAGACAAGAGATGTGCAGAAAGAGGGAAGACGAGTGTAGAAAGAGGCAACAGGGGTGCAGAAAGAAGCAAGAGAGGTGTAGAAAGAAGCAAGAGAAGTGCAGAAAGAAGCAACAGAGGTGCAGAAAGAGGCAAGAGGGGTACAGAAAGAGGCAACAGAAGTGCAGAAAGAACCAAGAGAGGTGCAGAAAGAGGCAAGAGAGGTGCAGAAAGAGGCAAGATAGGTGCAGAAAGAGGTAAGAGAGGTACAGAAGCAGGCAAGAGAGGTGCAGAAAGAGGCAAGAGAGGTGCAGAAAGAGGGAACAGGGGTGCAGAAAGAGGGAACAGGGGTGCAGAAAGAGGTAAGAGAGGTGCAGAAAGAGGGAAGAGGGGTGCAGAAAGCGACAAGCGGGGTGCAGAGAGAAGCAAGAGAAGTGTAAAAAGAAGCAACAGAGGGGCACAAAGAGACAACATAAGTGTAGAAAAAGGCTAGAGAGGTGCACAAAGAGACAAGAAAGGTGCACAAAGAGACAAGAGATATGCAGAAAGAGGGAAGACGAATGCAGAAAGAGGCAACAGGTGTGCAGAAAGAGGTAAGAGGGGTGCAGAAAGTAGCAAGAGAGGTGCATAAAGAGGCAAGAGAGGTACAGAAAGAGGGAAGAAGGGTGCAGAAAGAGACAAGAGGGGTGCAGAGAGAAGCAAGAGAAGTGTAGAAAAGAAGCAAGAGAAGTGCAGAAAGAAGCAACAGAGGTGCAGAAAGAACCAAGAGCGGTGCAGAAAGAGGCAAGAGAGGTGCAGAAAGAGGCAAGATAGGTGCAGAAAGAGGTAAGAGAGGTACAGAAGCAGGCAAGAGAGGTGCAGAAAGAGGCAAGAGAGGTGCAGAAAGAGGGAACAGGGGTGCAGAAAGAGGGAACAGGGGTGCAGAAAGAGGTAAGAGAGGTGCAGAAAGAGGGAAGAGGGGCGCAGAAAGAGACAAGAGGGGTGCAGAGAGAAGCAAGAGAAGTGCAAAAAGAAGCAACAGAGGTGCACAAAGAGACAACATAAGTGTAGAAAAAGCCTAGAGAGGTGCACAAAGAGACAAGAAAGGTGCACAAAGAGACAAGAGATATGCAGAAAGAGGGAAGACGAATGCAGAAAGAGGCAACAGGTGTGCAGAAAGAGGTAAGAGGGGTGCAGAAAGTAACAAGAGAGGTGCATAAAGAGGCAAGAGTGCAGAAAGAACCAACAGAGGTGCAGAAAAAGGCAGGAGGAGTGCAGAAAGAGGCAAGAGAAGTGCAGAAAGAAGCAACAGAGGAGCAGAAAGATGCAAGAGAACTGCAGAAAGAGGGAACAGGGGTGCAGAAAGAGGCAAGAGAGGTGCAGAAAGAGGGAAGAGGGGTACAGAAAGGGGCAAGAGGGGTGCAGAAAGAAGCAAGAGAAGTGTATAAAAGAAGCAAGAGAAGTGCAGAAAGAAGCAACAGAGGTGCAGAAAGAGGCAAGAGGGGTACAGAAAGAGGCAACATAAGTGTAGAAAGAACCAAGAGAGGTGCAGAAAGAGGCAAGATAGGTGCAGAAAGAGGTAAGAGAGGTACAGAAGCAGGCAAGAGCGGTGCAGAAAGAGGCAATAGAGGTGCAGAAAGAGGGAACAGGGGTGCAGAAAGAGGGAACAGGGGTACAGAAAGAGGTAAGAGAGGTGCAGAAAGAGGGAACAGGGGTGCAGAAAGAGACAAGAGGGGTACCGAGAGAAGCAAGAGAGGTGCAGAAAGAAGCAAGAGAAGTGCAAAAGAAGCAACAGAGGTGCACAAAGAGACAACAGAAGTGTAGAAAAAGGCAAGAAAGGTGCACTAAGAGACAAGAAAGGTGCCCAAAGAGACAAGAGATGTGCAGAAAGAGGGAAGACGAGTGTAGAAAGAGGCAACAGGGGTGCAGAAAGAAGCAAGAGAGGTGTAGAAAGAAGCAAGAGAAGTGCAGAAAGAAGCAACAGAGGTGCAGAAAGAGGCAAGAGGGGTACAGAAAGAGGCAACAGAAGTGCAGAAAGAACCAAGAGAGGTGCAGAAAGAGGCAAGAGAGGTGCAGAAAGAGGCAAGATAGGTGCAGAAAGAGGTAAGAGCGGTACAGAAGCAGGCAAGAGAGGTGCAGAAAGAGGCAAGAGAGGTGCAGAAAGAGGGAACAGGGGTGCAGAAAGAGGGAACAGGGGTGCAGAAAGAGGTAAGAGAGGTGCAGAAAGAGGGAAGAGGGGTGCAGAAAGAGACAAGCGGGGTGCAGAGAGAAGCAAGAGAAGTGCAAAAGAAGCAACAGAGGGGCACAAAGAGACAACATAAGTGTAGAAAAAGGCTAGAGAGGTGCACAAAGAGATAAGAAAGGTGCACAAAGAGACAAGAGATATGCAGAAAGAGGGAAGACAAATGCAGAAAGAGGCAATAGGTGTGCAGAAAGAGGTAAGAGGGGTGCAGAAAGTAGCAAGAGAGGTGCATAAAGAGGCAAGAGAGGTACAGAAAGAGGGAAGAAGGGTGCAGAAAGAGACAAGAGGGGTGCAGAGAGAAGCAAGAGAAGTGTAGAAAAGAAGCAAGAGAAGTGCAGAAAGAAGCAACAGAGGTGCAGAAAGAGGCAAGAGGGGTACAGAAAGAGGCAACAGAAGTGTAGAAAGAACCAAGAGAGGTGCAGAAAGAGGCAAGATAGGTGCAGAAAGAGGTAAGAGAGGTACAGAAGCAGGCAAGAGCGGTGCAGAAAGAGGCAATAGAGGTGCAGAAAGAGGGAACAGGGGTGCAGAAAGAGGGAACAGGGGTACAGAAAGAGGTAAGAGAGGTGCAGAAAGAGGGAACAGGGGTGCAGAAAGAGACAAGAGGGGTACAGAGAGAAGCAAGAGAGGTGCAGAAAGAAGCAAGAGAAGTGCAAAAAGAAGCAACAGAGGTGCACAAAGAGACAACAGAAGTGTTGAAAAAGGCAAGAAAGGTGCACTAAGAGACAAGAAAGGTGCCCAAAGAGACAAGAGATGTGCAGAAAGAGGGAAGACAAGTGTAGAAAGATGCAACAGGGGTGCAGAAAGTAGCAAGAGAGGTGTAGAAAGAAGCAAGAGAAGTGCAGAAAGACGCAACAGAGGTGCAGAAAGAGGCAAGAGAGGTACAGAAAGAGGCAACAGAAGGGCAGAAAGAACCAAGAGAGGTGCAGAAAGAGGCAAGAGAGGTGCAGAAAGAGGCAAGATAGGTGCAGAAAGAGGTAAGAGAGGTACAGAAGCAGGCAAGAGAGGTGCAGAAAGAGGCAAGAGAGGTGCACAAAGAGGGAACAGGGGTGCAGAAAGAGGGAACAGGGGTGCAGAAAGAGGTAAGAGAGGTGCAGAAAGAGGGAAGAGGGGTGCAGAAAGAGACAAGCGGGTTGCAGAGAGCAGCAAGAGAAGTGCAAAAAGAAGCAACAGAGGTGCACAAAGAGACAACATAAGTGTAGAAAAAGGCTAGAGAGGTGCACAAAGAGACAAGCAAGGTGCACAAAGAGACAAGAGATATGCAGAAAGAGGGAAGACTAATGCAGAAAGAGGCAATAGGTGTGCAGAAAGAGGTAAGAGGGGTGCAGAAAGTAGCAAGAGAGGTGCATAAAGAGGCAAGAGAGGTACAGAAAGAGGGAAGAAGGGTGCAGAAAGAGACAAGAGGGGTACAGAGAGAAGCAAGAGAGGTGCAGAAAGAAGCAAGATAAGTGCAGAGAAAGAAGCAACAGAAGTGCAGAAAGAGGCAAGAGAGGTGCAGAAAGAGGGAACAGGGGTGCAAAATAGGGAACAGGGGTGCAAAAAGAGACAAGATAGGTGCAGAAAGAGGGAAGAGGGGTGCAGAAAGGGGCAAGAGGGGTGCAGAAAGAAGCAAGAGAAATGTAGAAAGAAGCAAGAGAAGTGCAGAAAGAAGAAACAGAGGTACAGAAAGAGGCAAGAGAGGTGCAGAAAGAGGCAAGATAGGTGCAGAAAGAGGTAAGAGAGGTACAGAAGCAGGCAAGAGAGGTGCAGAAAGAGGCAAGAGAGGTACAGAAAGAGGGAACAGGGGTGCAGAAAGAGGGAACAGGGGTGCAGAAAGAGGTAAGAGAGGTGCAGAAAGATGGAAGAGGGGTGCAGAAAGAGATAAGAGGGGTGCAGAGAGAAGCAAGAGAGGTGCAGAAAGAAGCAAGAGAAGTGCAAAAAGAAGCAACAGAGGTGCATAAAGAGACAACATAAGTGTAGAAAAAGGCTAGAGAGGTGCACAAAGAGACAAGAAAGGTGCACAAAGAGACAAGAGATATGCAGAAAGAGGGAAGACAAATGCAGAAAGAGGCAACAGGTGTACAGAAAGAAGCAAGAGAGGTGTAGAAAGAAGCAAGAGAAGTGCAGAAAGAAGCAACAGAGATGCAGAAAGAGGCAAGAGGGGTGCAGAAAGTAGCAAGCGAGGTGCAGAAAGAGGCAAGAGAGGTACAGAAAGAAGGAACTGAAATGTCATTCAGGCCTGGGGAAAAGGCAAGCAAGACTGATAGCTGGGGCATGTGGGAAAAGAGCAAATATTAACATAGTCGTAGAGAACCTCGAGCCCTGTAAAAACTGGGGCAACTGGAGCTTAGGAGATAGCGACTTAAGCACACCCTCATTGTGAGAAGTTGGCCTGGCATATGCTGTCCACTAATTATAGTGGGCACCTTGCATCAGTCCAAACAACCCCTTATTGGAGATAGGTTAAAGACAACCTTTATTGAAAGCTATCCTAGTGGTAGCTATGGAGAGCAGCCTTCAGGCTAAGTCTTGAAGGAATGTAAAGCAGCTTGTTTTACCAGTCTATAATCTCTTGAGTGACCAAATGAAAGAGGACCACACCAGGTATATATTCAAAATATATGTATTTATTACTAAACACACCCCTCTAGTCTCTTTATGAGGCTAGAGTTCGAAGTACATACGTTACGAGTTAGTTATCTACAGTAATAGCACAAATACATGTTTGAGCCCCAGAGGTGTACCAAACCATATACCAATAAAGTGGTATAAGAACCACGACTGAGCTAGACACAAGGCCTAGAGCCTGTAGAAGTGCTTGGACCACAAGGAACCACCCAAGGCAGTGACACAGGGGACCCACGGGGGACGCGTGCAGTGTATGAACACAACCGCTAACCACCGTTAACTTCTATGGGGAAAGTCGCGATTAGAATTTAAAAGAAAAGGGACACTTAGAGGAGGACTTGGAGCAAACCCTTTGAGAACTAGGCTGTTCTAGTGTCTATACCCACGGGAGCACCGGAGTACTCGAGTTACCTCACCCAGGGAAGCCGGGTGCATAGGTGTCTTTTGGGGTCGGGTTTTGTCGTCGCTTTCTATGGCAATCTGCTGCAAAGTGCTGCTGGCGACCAAGTCGAAAGTGTTCGGGTGGATCCAAAGGTGGATCGAAGACCTGAAGAACCTGAAAGCAGAGGGGACAGAGTCTGGGTCACTAGCCAGTGACCAGGAAGGCGATGAGCAGATGCCCACCGATGTTGAGTGCTTCAGGTAGGTTGACAGTTGTCTTGACTCTTCAGCCACGAGGTCCAGGAGGCGTCGACGACAACCAGGAGCTGGATTCCAGCTGTTCCACAACGTCTGTTGATTGCAGGGGTGTCGGCGACCGGATTGGACCCAACAAGCCTTGGCAACGGCAAGTCTCGTGGAAAGCGAAGAAGGACGATGTTGCAGACCAGCAAGGTCTGGGGGACTCACCCAGCGAAGATAAGTCAGGGCACACCTGGTGCAACCACAGAACCCAAGCAGAAAAAGATTGGCCTTCGGGAGGGCCTACTAGCCAACGGGCTAGCGACCGCGAAGGAGCCTCGAGACGGTGCACGTGGAGCTGGCTCACAGAACACTCGTGGAGTAGAGGCCAGTGATCTTCAGTGCAGTTGGTGCTGGAGGCTGGGGATACTCGGAGCCCAAAGCACGACTTCGTGGGAGACCCAGAAGAGGATGCACTTGCAAATGCGTTTGGTGTCCAGGGGTCACGTTTCCACGTTACCCACGACAGCTACGGGCCTCAGCTTTGCTGGGGACTCAGGGCAGCCTCGGGAAGTCTGGAAATCCACCTCTGGTGATGCAAAGACTTCGGCGTCCAACGGGAGCTTCAGCGATGCAGACCGGACAATTGCTTCTTTGGTGCCTGCCAAGCAGGGGAGTCACTCCTTGACCCCAAGGGAGATTCTTCAGTCCTCTAATCTTAAAGTAGAGCGTCGAAGGTCCAGGATTCTGTATCAGAGTTTCGTCCAGTTAAATCTAAAGTCCTAAGGACTGGGTTCCCTTACTTATACTAAGGTAGGGGGTTGGACATACTCTGTGACCCCACCTATGGGAGGGTCAGGGCAGAGGGGTGGCTACACCCCTTTCCCTTTGTCCAGTTTTGTGCCAGAGCAGGGGCTGGAAGCCCCTGAGCCGGTTTGAACTGGGGTATGCACAGGGACACCAAGTGTGCCCCCAGTGCAGGACTTCAAAGCACCAGAGAGTGCTCCCGCCCAGCCCCAATACACACTATCCTGTCTGGGGAGGTGGTCACACCTCCCTGGGACAGGAAACGTATTGTCCAGGCCTCCCCTGCCGGAGTTTCGGTCAGCAGCAGGAGGCCAGACTCGTGTCTGTGGCAGCGGCATCCATTTTGTGATGCCAGGGCTTGGAAAGTCAATTACCGGGCATACCAGTGTGTACATGTCTTTCCCTCTAGAAGGGTGGAATGCTACCCCCGCCTCCAGAACTGGCGGGGGGGTAGTATTCCAAGATGTTTGACACCAAACACGACATGTTTCCGTGCAGCCATCCCAAAGTTAGCATTTAACGCGAGGTTATAATGCGCTTAAGAGTATATGGTCAGGCTGCACTACAAACAGCATCAGAGAAGGGTCTCCGAACGCTGCAGAGGTACCCAGCTCATGCAGGGGCACCCTCTCACATAGGAACCACGCACTCTGCCTTCAGGATTGATAAGGCCTGCCATAGGAGTGACTTATAGGTTTATATGTGTGTATGTGTATAGTGATACAGGTAGCCTATATCACAGTAAGGGGTGCATGCACCACCTTACCCAGGCTGCAGTATCAGACCTGTGGTATCAGTTTGGATGGCCTTCCAGGGGTGGCACAATACATGCTGCAGCCCCTGGTAGGCCTTTATGAGGTACCTATGCCCTGGGTACATAGTATACCATATACTAGGGACTTATAAGGGCACTCCAGATTCCAATCAGAGATGTGCCTAAGGCACATGGAAACCATTTTAGAGAGGAAGCAGCTAGGCTGGGGTTCTGATTAGCAGGGCCCCAGCCAGACTAAGGTCGAAAAACAGTGAAGCATCAGCAAAAAGTGGGGCTACCCATGTGAAGCAGATCCTACTCTCCTACACAACCCCCCCCCCAAACGTAGGGACATTAAACTAAGCTTGCCCAGTTAAGTCTTCATGTTCTAAGTGGAAGTACCTAGAGAGTCCATCTGCATTGGCATGGTTACTCCCAGGTCTATGTTCCACTGTGAAGTCCATCCCCTGTAGGGAAATGGACCACCTAAGCAGTTTGGGGTTTTCACCCTTCATTTGTTTTAGCCATAAGAGGAGCTTATGGTCTGTTTGAACAAGGAAGTGAGTACCAAACAAGTATGGCCTCAACTTCTTCAGAGCCCAGACCACAGCAAAGGCCTCCCTCTCAATAGCTGACCAACGTTTCTCTCTAGGGGTTAGCCTTCTGCTAATGAAAGCTACTGGCTGATCCTGACCTTCTTCATTCAATTGTGACAGTACAGTCCCTACCCCCAATTCAGATGCATAAGTTTGAACAATGAACTTCTTGGAGTAATCAGGACTCTGTAGAATGGGAGCAGTGCACATGGCCTGCTTCAGGTCATCAAATGCCTTTTGACAGCTAACTGTCCACTGAACCTTTTTGGGCATTTTCTTGGAAGTTAAGTCATTCAGGGGTGTCACTATTGATCCATACCCCTTGACAAATCTCCTATAGTACCCAGTCAGGCCTAAGAAGGCTCTCACCTGAGTCTGGGTAGTTGGAGCAGTCCAGTCCATGATGGTCTGGATCTTGCTCTGCAGTGGTTGAACCTGGCCTCCACCCACAAGGTGGCCCAGGTACACAACCTGACTCTGCCCTATCTGGCACTTGGTGGCCTTGATAGTCAGGCCTGCTTTCTGCAGGGCCTGTAAAACATTTCTGAGGTGGACCAGGTGGAGCTAAAGACAGCAATATCATCTAGATATGCTGCACTATAGGCTTCCAGACCTGTAAGGACTGTATTCACCAGCCTCTGAAAAGTGGCAGGTGCATTCTTCAGACCAAAGGGCATCACCACAAATTGATAATGCCCACTAGGGGTTGAGAATGCTGTCTTTGGCTTTGCATCATCAGCTAGTCTGATCTGCCAGTAGCCAGCTGTCAGGTCAAATGTGCTTAGATACTTGCCTGAGGCCAAAGTGTCTATTAGCTCATCTGCCCTTGGTATTGGATGGGCATCAGTCCTAGTGACTGCATTGAGACCCCTGTAGTCCACACAAAACCTCATCTCTCTTTTCCCACCACTGGTGTGAGGTTTTGGCACAAGGACCACTGGACTAGCCCAAGGGCTATCTGAGGGTTCAATAACTCCCAAATCCAACATCTTCTGGACTTCTGTCCTGATACAGTCCCTGACATGGTCAGGTTGCCTATAAATCTTATTTTTAATAGGCAGACTGTCCCCAGTGTCCACTTCATGAGTGCACCAGGTAGTCTGACTGGGTGTCAGTGAGAATATGTGTCTGAACTGATTGAGCACTTGTCTGCAATCAGTCTGCTGCTGGGTAGTGAGGCTGCCTGCCAAGGCTACACCATCCACTGACCCATCATCAGGGTTCTGTGAGAGCAGGTCAGGGAGTGGGTCACTCTCTTCCTCCTGTCCCTCATCACTAGCCATGAGCAAGCCCATGTCTGCCCTGTCCACATATGGTTTTAACCTGTTGACATGGAGAACCCTGTGGGGACTCCTGGGTGTTCCTAGGTCTACTAAGTAGGTAACCTCACCCTTCTGCTCAACAATGGTATGGGGTCCACTCCATTTGTCTTGGAGAGCTGCTGGGGCCACTGGCTCCAACACCCACACCTTCTGTCCTGGCTGATAAACAGTCAGTACAGCTTTTGGTCATGCCAGGCCTTTTGAAGTTCCTGGCTAGCCTCAAGGTTTTTAGTTGCCTTTTTCATATACTCAGCCATCCGGGAGCGGAGACCAAGTACGTAGTCCACTATGTCTTGCTTTGGGGGCTTGAGAGGTAACTCCCATCCTTCCTTCACCAAGCACAGTGGACCCCTGACAGGGTGACCAGTAGCCAACCCCTTTGAGGCACCTCCCTGTACGCAAATAAAAGGCAGGGCAAGAGTATGTCCCATCTTCGCCTAAGCTTTTCTGGGAGCCCTTTAATCATGCCCTTCAAGGTTTTGTTGAATCTCTCAACTAAACCATTGCATTGTGGGTGATAGGGTGTGGTGAACTTGTAAGTCACTCCACACTCCTTCCACATTGCTTTTAAGTATCCAGACATAAAGTTAGCACCCCTGTCTGATACAACCTCCTTAGGGAAGCCCACTCTTGAGAAAATTCCCAGGAGGGCCCTTGCCACCACAGGTGCTGTAGTGGTCCTAAGGGGAATAGCATCTGGGTACCTGGTGGCATGATCCACTACCACCAGGATAAACCTGTGCCCAGATGCTGTTTGGGGATCCATGGGACCAACAATGTCAATCCCCACCCTTTCAAAGGGAACCCCCATCACAGGTAGTGGTATCAGGGGGCCTTTGTAGTGCCACCTGCCTTGCCACTGGCCTGGCAGGTTACACAGGAGCGACAAAACTCCTTGGTGTCTTCAGACATGTGGTGCCAGTGAAAGTGAGGGACAATTCTGTCCCATGTCTTGTTCTGGCCCAGGTGACCTGCTAAGGGAATATCATGGGCTAGGGTCAATAGGAAGCCCCTGAACTTCAAAGGTATAACCAACCTCCTGGTAGCACCAGGCTTGGGGTCTCTACACTCTAGTACAAGAGTCCATCATCCCAATACACAGTATGGGGACCATTAGCTTTCCAAGCAGCCTCAGCAGCAGCTTGCTGTCTGAGGGGTTCAAGAGAGGGGCAGCTCTGCTGCTCCTGGCTCAGATCTTCCCTGGAAGGTCCCCCTGTCCCCAAGAACTCAACCTGTTCAGGTTCAAGCTCCTCTGGGACAGTTCCTTCCTCAGGACTGAGATCATCCCCCTCAAGGGACTGATATTCCTTCTGAGCCAAGGAGGAAGGCACTGCCTTTACCCTACTACTCCTCTTCTTGGAAGGCACTTGGTCCATTATTCCAGAATCCAAGGCCTGTTCAGTGCTAGACATTTTGGCTTGTGACCTGGTCACAGCAAACACATCTGCAGGGATCCCCAGCATTTCTGCATGGGTCCTGAGCTCCACTTCTGCCCAAGCTGAAGTTTCTAAGTCATTGCCAAGCAAGCATTCAACGGGTAGGTCTGCACTTACCACAACCTTCTTAAGGCCAGTTACCCCTCCCCAGGAGAAGTTAACAACTGCCAGAGTATGGTCTGTTCTGACGTTGCTAGCATTGGTCACTTGGTACATTTCACCAAGTATAATCTGCCCAGGATTCACAAGGTCTTGTGTCACCATGGTGACACTTGCCCCTGTGTCCCTAAATGCCAAAGCCTCTCTTCCATTGATTAAAGGCTGTTGTCTGTACTTGCCCAGATTACTGGGACTCACAGAGGAGGTCATATCCATGCCCCCATCACAGACTAGGACAGCCTGAGTGAGATCCCTATGACTAGGTCAGAGCTCATCTCTTTACCCAGGGTCAACCCTACTAAACCCTTGGCTTGTGTAGTCCCACCACCAACTGTAACTGCACTAGGGGGAGCAGGTGCCTTAGGGGCATTGGTGGGGGCTGGAGTCGAGTCTTTGGACTTGGTGCAATCACTGGTCCAGTGGGTCTTTTGCTTACAGACCTTGCACCATGGTATCCTTTGGCCTTTCCCTTTGGTAGACTGTGAATCCCCACCTGAAGAAGATTTTTGGGGGCCTTGTGAAGACTTTTGATCTTTACCCTTCTCCCCACCCTTATCAGAGGTTTTCGAATCTTGCTTCTTAGGGTCACCACCTTGGTTCTGTACCTTCTGCTTCACCCTGGTTCTGACCCATTTGTCTGCCTTCTTTCCCAATTCTTGGGGAGAGGTCAGATCAGAGTCTACCAGGTGCTGATGCAACAGCTGATTTTGACAGTTATTAAGAATCTGCTCCCTCATTATCAGATTGTACAATCCTGTGAAGTCACATACCTTACTGCCCAATAACCAACCTTCCAGAGCCTTGGCAGAACAATCAACAAAGTCCACCCAGTCTTGAGTCTGTGCTTTTGGGTATCCCTGAACTTTAACTTGTATTGTTCAGTGGTTAGGCCAAACCCATCAATTAGAGCACTCTTCAAGACTTTGTAATTATCAGCATCCTCCTCTCTAACAGTGAGGAGCTTGTCTCTACCTTTGTCTGCAAAGGAGAGCCACAAGATTGCTGCCCACTGCTCCTGAGGGACCCTCTGTACTTTACAGGCCCTCTCTAGAGCAGTTATCCATTTGTGTATATCATCCCCACTCTGGTAGGGAGGGACAATCTTGCTCAGGTTTCTATGGTCATAAGACCTTTCCCTATCTTTGGGGAAACTGCTGCCACCATGGGACTCTAGTCCCAACTTTTGTCTCTCTCTATAGAGATCTAGGGACTCCCTGTCTATAGCCAATTGCTGTTTCCTGAGTTCAAGCTGAGTTTGCTCATATTGAATCAGTCTCTTTCTTCTCTCATGAGAGGATTCCCTCCTATGAGAGGAGACAGAGGACCCTATTGAGGTGTCAGAGTGGTTAGACTCCTGAGAAGGAGACCTAGACCTTCTGGGCACACTCAGAACTCTTCCTGGGGGGCAAAGGGGAGGTCAGTCTGATTCTCTCCCTCCTCCTCCTCCACAGGAGGAATTGGATTCTCCAGGACAAGGTAATTTTCACCTTCCTGGCCAGTTTCAGAGGGGGGGGGGTCCTGGGTTTCTTCACCCCTGGCCCCTCCCTCATCTTCTTCCCCACCCTCCTTGCCTACCCCTTCAGACCCTAGGGGCCTGCTGAGATCATCAGCTAGTAACACCTCCCTGAGGTGCTGGGTGCTGGCACTTTTGCCTGCCTTCAACTTCCTAGTATTGCATAAGGCTCTCAATTCCAAGAATGGGAGTTTATCATACTTGGAGGGAAGAAGCCCACTGGCTTCTGGCAAGGACTCACTGGGTCCTGGCTTTGAAGACATCACTAGTGAGGTGTGGTGTATGCACTACCTACTCTAGTGTGGCCTACTAAACTCTCTTGAGTTGTAGAAAGGGTGTGCTGTCCCTTAACACACAACTCTAAGTTCAGTAGAACTTACTGTATTACTAAGCTTGATTATATGTACCTTAGGTACCCTTAGTGGTTTTCAGTTGATCAATTCAATTGAGATTATCTGGTAAAACAATAGCAAGCTGGAATCCCACACGCTGCACACCAATGTGAGAAGTTGGCCTGGCATATGCTGTCCACTAATTATAGTGGGCACCTTGCACCAGTCCAAACAACCCCTTATTGGAGATAGGTTAAAGACCACCTTTATTGAAAGCTATCCTAGTGGTAGCTATGGAGAGCAGCCTTCAGGCTAAGTCTTGAAGGAATGTAAAGCAGCTTGTTTTACCAGTCTATAATCTCTTGAGTGACCAAATGAAAGAGGACCACACCAGGTATATATTCAAAATATATGTATTTATTACTAAACACACCCCTCTAGTCTCTTTATGAGGCTAGAATTCGAAGTACATACGTTACGAGTTAGTTATCTACAGTAATAGCACAAATACACGTTTGAGCCCCAGGGGCGGACCAAACCATATACCAATAAAGTGGTATAAGAACCACGACTGAGCTAGACACAAGGCCTAGAGCCTGTAGAAGTGCTTGGACCACAAGGAACCACCCAAGGCAGTGACACAGGGGACCCACGGGGGACGCGTGCAGTGTATGAACACAACCGCGAACCACCGTTAACTTCTATGGGGAAAGTCGCGATTAGAATTTAAAAGAAAAGGGACACTTAGAGGAGGACTTGGAGCAAACCCTTTGAGAACTAGTGTCTATACCCACGGGAGCACCGGAGTACTCGAGTTACCTCACCCAGGGAAGCCGGGTGCATAGGTGTCTTTCGGGGTCGGGTTTCGTCGTCGCTTTCTATGGCGATCTGCTGCAAAGTGCTGCTGGAGACCAAGTCGAAAGTGTTCGGGTGGATCCAAAGGTGGATCGAAGATCTGAAGAACCTGAAAGCAGAGGGGACAGAGTCTGGGTCACTAGCCAGTGACCAGGAAGGCGATGAGCAGATGCCCACCGATGTCGAGTGCTTCAGGTAGGTTGGCAGTTGTCTTGACTCTTCAGCCACGAGGTCCAGGAGGTGTCGACGACAACCAGGAGCTGGATTAGAGCTGTCCCGCAACGTTTGTCGATTGCAGGGGTGTCGGCGACCGGATTGGACCCAACAAGCCTTGGCAACTGCAAGTCTCGTGGAAAGCAAAGAAGGACGATGTTGCAGATCAGCAAGGTCTGGGGGACTCACCCAGCGAGGATAAGTCAGGGCACACCTGGAGCAACCAGAGAACCCAAGCAGAAAAAGATTGGCCTTCGGGAGGGCCTACTAGCCAATGGACTAGCAACCGCGAAGGAGCCTCGAGATGGTGCACGTGGAGCTGGCTCACAGGACACTCGTGGAGTGGAGGCCAGTGATCTTTGGTGCAGTTAGTGCTGGATGCTGGGGCTACTCAGAGCCCAAAGCACGACTTCGTGGGATACCCAGAAGAGGATGCACTTGCAAATGCGTTTGGTGTCCAGGGGTCACGGTTCCACGTTACCCACGACAGCTATGGGCCTCAGCTTTGCTGGGGACTCAGGGCAGCCTCGGCGGAGTCTGGAAATCTACCTCTAGTGATGCAAAGACTTCGGCGTCTGACGGGAGCTTCAGCGATGCAGACCGGACAATTGCTTCTTTGGTGCCTGCCAAGCAGGGGAGTCACTCCTTCACCCCAAGGGAGATTCTTCAGTCCTCTAATCTTAAAGTAGAGCGTCGAAGGTCCAGGATTCTGTATCAGAGTTGCGTCCAGGTAAATCTAAAGTCCTAAGGACTGGGTTCCCTTACTTATACTAAGGTAGGGGGTTGGACATACTCTGTGACCCCACCTATGGGAGGGTCAGGGTAGAGGGGTGGCTACACCCCTTTCCCTTTGTCCAGTTTCGCGCCAGAGCAGGGGCTGGAAGCCCCTGAGCCGGTTTGAACTGGGGTATGCACAATCAATCAATCAATCACAGAATTTGTAAAGCGCACTACTTACCCGCAAGGGTCTCAAGGCGCTGGGGAGAAAGAAAAAAAAAAAGGGAGGGGGTGCTGCTACTGGTCAAACAACCAGGTCTTGAGTAGCCTCCTGAAGGTCAGCAGGTCTTGGGTCTGTCGTAGGCTTAGTGGAAGGGTGTTCCAGGTCTTGGCGGCGAGGTGGGAGAAGGATCTGCCGCCGGTGGTAGTTCTTCGAATGCGAGGGACGGTGGCGAGGGAGAGGTCGGCGGAGCGGAGTTGGCGGTTGGGGACGTAGAAGAGGAGTCGTCTGTTGAGGTAGGCTGGGCCAGTCTTGTGGAGTGCCTTGTGTGCGTGGATGAGGAGTTTGCAGGAGATTCTCCTGTCGACGGGGAGCCAGTGCAGGTTCCTCAGGTGGGGGTGATGTGGCTGTGGCGTGGTACATCGAGGATCAGGCGTGCGGAGGCGTTTTGTATGCGGCTTGCAGTCGCTTGATGAGCTTGGCCGGGGCTCCGCGTAGAGGGCGTTCCCATAGTCAAGTCTGCTTCTGACGAGGGCCTGGGTGACTGTTCTTCTTGTATCTGTCGGGATCCACCTGTAGATCTTGCGAAGCATGCGGAGGGTGTTGAAGCAGGAGGAGGAGACTGCGTTGACTTGCTTGGCCATGGAGAGCGTTGAGTCGAGGATGACTCCCAGGTTGCGTGCATGGTCGGTGGGTGTCGGGGCTGCTCCCAGCATCGTTGGCCACCAGGAGTCGTCCCAGGCTGAGGGTTTGGAGCCGAGGATGAGGACCTCTGTCTTCTCCGTGTTCAGTTTTAGTCGGCTGATCTTCATCCAATCGGCGACGGCCTTCATTCCTTCATGGAGGTTGGATTTGGCGGCGAGGGAGAGGATCAGTTGAGTGTCGTCGGCGTAGGAGATTATGTTGAGGTCGTGCTGTCTGGCGATGCGTGCGAGCAGGGCCATGTAGATGTTGAACAGTGTTGGGCTGAGGGATGATCCCTGGGGTACGCCGCAGATGATCTCGGAGGCTTCGGATCGTAATGGTGGGAGGCGGACTCTCTGGGTTCTGCCGGCGAGGAAGGAGGTGGCCCATTCCAGGGCCTTGTCTCGGATCCCTGCGTTGTGGAGGCGTGCGCATAGAGTGCGGTGGCAGACAGTGTCGAAGGCGGCGGAGAGGTCCAGCAGGATGAGGGCTGCGGTCTCACCGTTGTCCAGCAGGATCCTGATGTCGTCGGTGGCGGCGATGAGGGCAGTCTCAGTGCTGTGGTTGCTGCGGAACTCCGATTGGGATGGGTCCAGGATGCTGTTTTCTTCGAGGTATCGGGTTAGCTGTTTGTTGACGATCTTCTCGATGACCTTGGCTGGGAACGGAAGCAGGGAGATGGGCCGGAAGTTCTTGAGGTCTCTCGGGTCCGCCTTGGGTTTTGAGTAGGGCGTTGATCTCTGCGTGTTTCCAGCTCTCTGGGAAGGTCGCGGTCTCGAAGGAGAGATTGATGACGTTGCACAGGTGGGGTGCGATGGAGCTGCTGGCTTTGTTGAAGATGTGGTGCGGGAAAGGGTCTGACGGGGAGCCGGAGTGTATTGTGCTCATGGTCTTGATGGTGTCATCGATGTTCACGCTGGCCCAGGCTGGCAGGGGGTCGTGGTCGATGGTGTGCGGCGGGTCTGGTGCATCGATCTTAGTTGGGGCTGTCTGGGTGTTGATGCTGTCGTGGATGTCGGCGATCTTGCGGTGGAAGAAGGTGGCGAGGGAATCGCACAGGGGTTGCGACGGCGGGATGTCATTGGTGTTGGAGCTGGGGTTGGAGAGTTCCTTCACGATGTTGAAAAGCTCCTTGCTGTTGTGTGCGTTGTTGTCGAGGCGGTCTTTGAAGGAGATTCTCTTGGCGGACTTGATGTGGTGGTGGTGGTTACGGATGGCGTCTTTGTGGGCTGCGTGGCTGTCCGGTGTCTTATCACTGTGCCATTTCTTCTCTAGTTTCCGGCAGGTACGCTTGGAAGCTAGGAGTTCGAGGTGAACCAGCTGGCTCTTTTGGTGGTGTCACTGTAGGTGAGTTTTTTCAGCGGGGCGAGGGTGTTGGCACAGTCGTCCATCCATCGTCTGAGGTTGGAGGCAGCGTCGTCGGTGTTGGATGGGTCGGAGGGAGGGCTAAGAGCGAGGTTTGCCCGTAGTTGGTCTTCGGTGACTTTGCTCCAGCAGCGGCGTGGGATCTGTTGGGTGCGGTGGTGTGTGGTGGGTTTCTGGAAGGTGAAATGGATGCAGCGGTGGTCGGTCCAGAGGAGTTCTGTGGTGTGGCTGAAGGAGACGTGGGAGCTTGAGGAGAAGATGGGGCCAAGCGTGTGGCCGGCGGAATGGGTCGGTGTTGTGACGAGCTGGCTCAGACCGAGGTTGGCGAGGTTGTCGATCAGGGTGGTGGAGTTGCTGTCATTGTTGTTCTCCAGGTGAAAGTTCAGGTCTCCGAGGAGGATGTAGTCGGTAGAGGTCAGGGCGTGCGTGCTGGATGAAGTCGGCGATGGAGTCGCTGAACTGGGGTCGGGGCCCAGGGGTCTGTAGACAAGGGTCCCTCTAAGGGTGGTGTTGGGGTCCGTGTGGATCTGGAAGTGCATGTGTTCGGCGGTGCTGAGAGTGTCGTCGGTGTTGGTCGAGACCAAGTGTGCCCCCAGTGCAGGACTTCAAAGCACCAGAGAGTGCTCCCGCCCAGCCCCAATACACACTATCCTGTCTGGGGAGGTGGTCACACCTCCCTGGGACAGGAAACCTATTGTCCAGGCCTCCCCTGCCGGAGTTTCGGTCAGCAGCAGGAGGCCAGACTCGTGTCTGTGGCAGCGGCATCCATTTTGTGATGCCAGGGCTTGGAAAGTCAGTACCGGGCATACCGGTGTGTACATGTCTTTCCCTCTAGAAGGGTGTAATGCTACCCCCGCTGCCAGAACTGGCGGGGGGGTAGTATTCCAAAATGTTTGACACCAAACACGACATGTTTCCGTGCAGCCATCCCAAAGTTAGCATTTAACGCGAGGTTATAATGCGCTTAAGAGTATATGGTCAGGCTGCACTACAAACAGCATCAGAGAAGGGTCTCCGAACGCTGCAGAGTGGCCCAGCTCATGCAGGGGCACCCTCTCACATAGGAACCACGCACTCTGCCTTCAGGATTGATAAGGCCTGCCATAGGAGTGACTTATAGGTTTATATGTGTGTATGTATATAGTGATACAGGTAGCCTATATCACAGTAAGGGGTGCATGCACCACCTTACCCAGGCTGCAGTAGCAGACCTGTGGTGTCAGTTTGGATGGCCTTCCAGGGGTGGCACAATACATGCTGCAGCCCCTGGTAGGCCTCTGAGGTACCTATGCCCTGGGTACATAGTATACCATATACTAGGGACTTATAAGGGCACTCCAGATTCCAATCAGAGATGTGCCTAAGGCACATGGAAACCATTTTAGAGAGGAAGCAGCTAGGCTGGGGTTCTGATTAGCAGGGCCCCAGCCAGACTAAGGTCGAAAAACAGTGGAGCATCAGCAAAAAGTGGGGGTACCCATGTGAAGCAGATCCTACTCTCCTACACTCATGGGCATTGAATGAGTCTGGACACCTCAGTGAGATTGATTAGGTAAGTGGGTTGTCGCATAGCCTAAAATTAATTTCGTGGAACATCAATGGTTTTACAGGGCAAACAAAGATTGACTGTATAAAATACGTCTCAAGGCAGACAGACATTGTTTGCCTGCAGGAAACTTGGCTGTGCGACAACACCCCAGTGGTTGAAGGGTGTGTTCAGACTCATAATCCCGCCAGTAAATCAAGATTTGGACGTCCATCGGGGGGATTATGACACTCATTTCCACAAGAACCGCAAAAAAAGTAAATACGATAACCACTTCTTGCAAATGGGTGTTGGTTAGTGAGGTAACCTTACAGGGTTTGGAAAGGTTAAATGACTGTGCGATTGTGGTGAACACCTACATACAATGGGGTTCTCAAGAGGAGTATGAAAGAGAAATGGGACTATTTAAAGATGATATGAACTCCTTGAGTGATAAGTATGGAAATGATCTGTTGATTATTATGGGCGATTTTAACCATAAACTAAACCCCAAAAAATTAGACCCTTGGTTTAAAGAAATTTTAAAAGCTTATGAGATAATGCCGGCACACTTCCCCATTTGCGATATGAGTAGACAAGATGAAGCCTTAGGGAATTTCCTAGGTTCAAAGGGGATATTTAGCTTAAACGGTAGGATAGGTACCAACCGTCCAGCTAACCAGACGTTCAGAAGAGGTAACCAACACTGTCCATAGATTACGTGTTTGTACATGCCTGGAACTTCACTATGGTAAAAAAGTTTAAGGTAATCCAGCGTAAAGAAAGTGACCATCACCAACTGTTTTTTGAATTAGTGAGAGGGCCCCCAAGAGTTTGTGAAACAGTCCTCCCCCAATCGATGGCATACCCAAAACGCTTGACTACAAAATTAACAGATGAATATTTAGTAAAATTAGCTAACTTTCAACAAAATTTAACCTTGGAGGTAGCGAATGATCAGACGATTTCATGGTTTGAGGAAAAAATCTATCAGGTCATACAATGCCTCAGAGCTGACCTAAAGAGGAATGGAAAGGGTATTAAAGATACACAACCCTGATATAGAAAGCAAATAAGCTGGTTTGACTCTGTGTGTAGGGAAAAAAAAAGGTTAATAAGAAGAGAAGAAAGATGTCTGAGGCTAAGGTATGATCAGGAGGGCTTTACCAACTTAACTAAATTAAGGAAAGATTATAAAATGTTAGTGAGGTCTAAGAAGAGGAGATTTAAAGAAAAATGCTGGGAAAACCTTTTGAAAACAATAGAAACAAAAAATATTAAAGGTTTCTGGAAGTTGATTCAAGACGCCTCGGGGCGGTCACCAGAAACCATGAGTTGTGTAGTTGATGAGGCATCTTGGGAGGAGAATTTAGGCCAACTATATATGGCTAGCAATGTGCCAGTAATAAGCGTAGGAAGAGCCCCTAAGGGATGGGATGCAAAAGAGTTAATACCTTCTTTTTCGATAGAAAAAGTGAAGGATACCATTAGGAAGTTAAACCTAACTCGAGCCGCAGGGCCAGATAATTTACCCGCTGTTATAATTAAAACAGAGTTAAACTGGTGCGCATAATTTTTTTCTAAGATGTTTTCTGCTGTGCTAGATATAGGTATTATCCCAAAATCGTGGAGGGGTGCGGTGATTAGGCCTCTGCACAAAAAAGGGGACAGGAAGGACCCAAAAAACTACAGATTAATTAATCTGTTAGACATTGGGGTGAAAGTATTCTCTAAAATAATCCTAGGTAGACTGAAGGATTGGGTAGAGATACACTCGATTGTACCAGTGGAACAAGGAGGGTTTAAGGAGGGGCACTCAACCATTGATCATTGCTTTGCCTTATGGGCATTAGCTCGGAAGTCGTTAGAACAGCAAGGTAGATTTTACTGCTGTTTTGTCGACTTTCGGGCTGCGTTGTGATCTGGTAGATAGGGAGTGTCTTTGGGAGTCGCTAAAAAGTTATAACATTCCTGAAGAACTTCTAGTAATAATTCAGGAGTCGCATAGCCAGAACTGGGCCCAGGTCATCAAAGATACAAGGGGGGGTTTGACATTGAAGATTGCGATCAATAATGGCCTAAGACAAGGCTGCGTATTAGCCCCACTTCTTTTCGCAATTTTTCTTGCTGATCTACCTTCCTTTTTAATGACGGAAATAAGTGCAAGCCCAAAGGTAAATGGGAAGCATGTGGTCTGTCTACTGTACGCAGATGACCTAGTAATTCTCGATCAAACAGAATTGGGTCTGTAAAGGAAGCTAAATGCGTTTGATGCATATTGTGCATCAAAACGCTTCACAGTGAACATGGATAAAACAAAAATACTGTGTTTTGGGAAGAGAGATCACAAATGGAATTGGTTTTTGGGGCAAACGAAACTAGAAGTTGTCAACGAATATAAATACTTGGGAATATGGTTTGATAAGTCTTTAAAATGGAGCACGCATTTAGAGGCCCAGAAAGCCAAAGCCTTAGCCTCTGTTTGCGGGCTGAAAAGATTCAACCATAATTATGGCGCTATGTCTCATAGACCCTTGCTGAAGGCCTACAATGCAATGATCCCTCCACAATTGCAGTATGGAGCAGAAATTTTATGTCTAGGAGGGAAAAGTACCAGGGACAGTGAGGAAGGGAAATGCTTAAAAGCATTGATGTCATTGCCTAGCTAATCAATGATTCAGGCAATTAGGCTAGAGCTAGACTTGATATCATGGAATGTCCAGGTCCACGTGAGTTTACTTAGATTTTGGAAACGACTGGGGGCAGGGGAAGATGGGAAAGTGTCACGTTGGTGTATGAAGGAGATTCAGCTGAGTGAACTAAAATGTGGAAAGTAATAAGAAAGAAACTCTACTCCATCTGTGACAATCTGAAGGTGAAAATCGACCCCCAGTCCTTGTACATTGAAGAACCAAAAAGTGTACTCAAATCTCTGGGGAAGGAAAAGTCTAGGCTGATTGATATGGAGTATTTGAGACAAAAAGAGTCCGTGCAATTTATGATAAATAGCTGGAGGACCGAAAATTGGTATCCTTACCTAGACCCCCTACCAAATCAATGGCTCAGAATTGAATTATTAAATTGAGAGTAGGTATTAATCCCGCTCGAGCCAATGATAAAATAAAAAGAATACTGATGGATTCTGACGGTAAATGTACATGTGGGATGGGCATGAAATGCAATTGTTTACACATTTTAATGGATTGTCAAAAATTGTTAGTCCAACGAAAATTGTTCCTACGTCCAGTTTTTCTAAAGTATGGTATTGGGTCACGGACGCAAGCAATTGAGCTCCTTATGGACATGCAGTATCTCGATATTGCAATAGCAGTGGCGACGTTTATTCAGGCTGTTAAAAGGTTATTTATGGAATAGGGAATGGAGGAGTTGACCGTGTATTGATAAATAGAAATTTTAAACTGCGTAATTTTAAATGTTTTATATCGAAATTTAAAATGTTTGAATCACATATGTGTTTTAGATTGCATTCATAAATTGTATATGGAATTGTTTTAACAAAATTAAGGTTGATGTTAGGAAATTATGTTATTATGATGTAAGGAGACAATGAATTTGTAAAAAGTTTTCTTTTTTTTTTTTTTGTGATGGCTTTTTTACAATTTTAAACAAATGTTGTGTTTTATTATGTTTTATGTTGTTTAAAGACCTATGGTCTAAATAAATCTACTTTTTGAACTGAACTGAACTAAATTAATTAAAAGTAAATTTAGTGACTAAGGTTCTCTAATTGACTATGAAACTTGGTCTCACTGAATAGTAAACTAAGTAGTTACAATCATTATATCCTGACGTGAGAGTGTGCACTGAACCAAAAGAGTCTATGTTTACAAAAAGATTTTTAATTGTATTTTATTCTTTGTTTTTAGATGTATTGTCTGATTTTTATGAATATGAAAGAGTTGTGGAATATGAATAAGTCCTGAAGAAGGTGGCAAGAAAATAATAAGATACACCGAAATGCTGCGTCAACACATTGTTTTCTGATAACTTTGTTATTTGATACAATTTATTGACACACTGTTCCTCGAGATATTGTTCTGGGGCACAATCTTTTCTATGTTTGCAAAATTAATGTGATAATTAGACAACTGTATTGTTTCATGTTTGGATTAATTTGCATTGTGATAATCAGATGTATTGTAATGATGATTTTTAACAAATTTGAACTATTAAAAGCAAAAACTATCTTTTTGTATTGTATTAAATAAAACAAATTATTTTATTTTTTTTAAAAACAGGGGTGCAGATAGAGGTAAGAGAGGTGCAGAAAGAGGGAAGAGGGGTGCAGACAGAGGGAAGAGGGGTGCAGAGAGAAGCAAGAGAGGTGCAGAAAGAAGCAAGATAAGTACAGAAAGAAGCAACAGTAGTGCAGAAAGAGGCAAGTGAGATGCAGAAAGAGACAAGACAGCTCCAGAAAGAGGCAAGAGAGGTGCAGAAAGAGGCAAGAGGGGTGCGTAAAGAGGGAAGAGAAGGGCAGGAATAGTGAAGAGTCGTGCAGAAAGACGGAACAGGGGTACAGAAAGAGGCAAGAGGGGTGCAAAAAGAAGCAACAGAGGTGCAGAAAGAGGCAAGAGAAGTACAGAAACAGGCAGGAGAGGTGCAGAAAGAGGGAACAGGGGTGCAGAAAGAAGCAACACAGGTGCAGAAAGAGGCAAGAGAAGTGCAGAAAGAGGCAATAGAGGTGCAGAAACAGTCAAGAGAGGTGCAGAAAGAGGGAACAGGGGTGCAGAAAGAGGCAAGAGAAGTGCAGAAAAAGGAAGAAAGTGGCACAAAGAAGCAAGAGAAATGCAGAAAGACTCAAGAGAGGCGCAAAAAGAAGCAAGAGCAAAATGAAGTAACAGGTGACTATTCCAGGTTTGCAAAGGGCCTTCCACCACGCTGTAACACTTGTTGCTGCATTTTTGGTAACTTTTGAGCCGTTTGAGCTAGAAACAAGGTTTTTTTTGTTCAAATCTGCAGATTTTGCAGCAGATGATGTATTATGTGTCACATGCAGAAAAAGTCTAATTATGCGAAAATCGGTGCAGCCGAACAGTAGCATAATTCCAGTGACCCTGCTCATACCTCTGACTAGGTCCAGAAGTGCTCCTGAGTGGTTTCTTCTTTTTTTGTCTCTTTGAGTTTATAGATTAGCTTCTATGGAAACGAGGAAGACTAAACCTGAGGTTAGCAACCCACAACACAGACTACCATACCACATAATTACTCTCCATAACACATAATCTCACTCTACATAATTCCTATACACTAAATACCACATACTTTATATCCACATAATTTCACTGCACAACATACCGCATAATTCCACTACACACAACGTACATCCACTCCACTCCAAAAAACATTAGTAAAAAACTTTTACATTTTCAACGCCAATAGCTCTAACTCTCGCAAATGCGAGACCTATTACATAGCAAATGCTTCTTTAACTAGTAGCCGCGTTTGAAGAGTGGTGGAGAAAGGGGGCATTGGCCTCCGAACAGTGCTCAGGAATTCCTCTGCGTAGTACTTACAGGAGGTACCAGGAGGGCTTCTTGACCCCCAAAGTCCCTCAGGAGTAAAGTGGACTTCATCCCCCAACCAGTAGTGTGCCAGGAGGCGCGTTTGCAGAGTGGTGGAGAAAGGCGGCGTGGCCTCCGAAGACCTCTGAGCAATCCCACTGTGTGGGACTTATTGGAGGTAATAGGAGGGGTAGGCGGCCCCCAAGGACATCCTTGGGGCCAACTACCCCTCCTATTACCTCCAGTAAGTCCCACACAGCAAGATTGCTAAGTTCTCATAGCAGGCCACGCCCCCTTTGCCCCCCACTCTTCAAATGTGCTCCCTGGCGCGCTCTTGGATGGGATTGAAGTCCCCTTTGCTGCTGGGAGTCCTTAGAGGCCAACTAGCCTACCTGTTACCTCCAGTAAGCCCCACAGAGTGGGATTGCTGAGAGGTGGACACAGGCCACGCCCCCTTTGTCCACCACTCTGCAAACACGCCTCCTGGCATGCTCTTGGTTGGGGATGAAGTCCCCTTGCCTCCTGAGGGTGCCTGCGGGCCAACTAGCCCTCCTGTTACCTCCAGTAAGCCCCACATATCTGGGTTGCTGAGAGTGTTCAGAGGCCATGCCCCCTTTTTACATCACTCTGCAAACGTGCCTCCTGGTGCACTGCTGCTTGGGGGCTGAAGTCCACTTTAGTCCTGATGTCCCTGTACTAAACATTCTTGGCACAGCCAGGAGACACAAAACGAGAGCGAGATTGCCTTGAGCCAACTGTACAAAGTGATGCTGTGGGTCTCATGCTAATCATGTTGAAAGAGTAGGTAATAGATCCGGATTCCCAGAAAATATACCAAGAAGCTTTTTTAGGCTCCGCAGGAGGTCCACTGATGTGGTATACCTTCTAGTCACTGACTTACCTTAATGACACCTCTCCGGCAAAGGCCAACAGTATTGCCTGCAGGGCATTGTGTTTGTTCAGGTTCTTGTTCAATTCCCCTCCAGCACAGCCATCACCATCATGGTACGGTTTCAATCATGTGAAGAAAAAAAATTGATTGTAACAATTAAGTGCTAGTAGTCAACAGTTACCATAGTCTTGTTAAGTCTTACAATTATTACTGCAAGCTATGTTGTTATAAATAGGTTTTTGAGGTGGTAAACGCTTGGAATCACACATGCTGAGATCCCACTGCAGATTATTACACTGAAGATAGAGGGGTGTGACAGAAGTTTAGCTGTCATTCTCCCTCCAGGCTGGTCCTAAATATGAAAAGCATTTGTGAACCCTCTAAAACCACTGTTTTGGCTTGTATGACTATGTCTATCTTCATGAAGGTATGGGTGGTTAAGTTAAAAAAATTCAGGGAGGCTGCTTTGTAAAATGATGAGAGGAGGTCAGGGGAGTCCCACCACTGAGTGCAGCCAGTGATGAACTGTAGGCCGAGCCAGCATGCAATGCCAAAAGACAAAAGATACTGTGTCACTGTGAATGCATGGGGTGGAAGCAATCATCGTCTATATTGAGAACAGAAAACACTAACTCCTGGGGCATGCAAGTGGCCTCAATAATGAGGACCTTATGCCACCGTTGCTTCACTTTTCAGTGATGCTCTTGCAACGTAAACCATGTGCCACGTTGCGCCCTATTTACAAACTGATGCATCTAGGCAGATGCGTAACTTTGTAAACCCATGCGCTACATTCTACCTGCGTCATGTAAAATGTATGCAGGGTCAAAATTCTGATGTAGGAAAGCCACGTAGAAGTGTTGCAGTGTAATCTATGGCGTCAGTGCGTCAAATCCTTACGCCTGCTTGAAGCAGGCGAAGGGGTGACACAGGCCCTTTCACATGGGGCTTGCCCGATGTGAAAAGACACATTGCTGGAGTTGTTTTCAGACACACTCCAGCAAAGCGCCAATTTTGCCCCTACAGGTACGTCAGGAATACTGGTGTATCTGTAAATCCTTGCGACATGGAGAGCCGTACAGTAAATGCGGCGCATCCATGTGTCACAAGGATGGCGCTATGAAAAGTGTTGAATCACTGTTTTCACCCACTGATGCAACACTTTTCATGAATAAGGCCTAACGAGTATTGGACATACAAAGCAAACTGAGCCACAAGGACTTTTTATCTGGGTTACTAGGGTTAAGGCCACTGGCCCACCTGTGTAGAGTTTCACTTTTATGTGCATGCTCAGACCTTTGCACTGACATCATGTGTGTTTTTAAATCTGTTGTATGTGTAACAAGGGTAACACATGCATGGTGTCAGTGAACCAGAGTAATGGTGGCCAGTGAATCCATTGTGTGTACCCCTGGCCTGACCCTAGCCAAACCTAGCACAAGATGGAGGGCAAGGACTGTCCTCCCAAGCAATGAGGAGAACAACACACACATCCATACACTGCACACCATTATTACTGCACTCCTTTACATTCATTCAGACATCTACAAATAACCATGTATGAAAAATATAAACATCCATAGCCTTGTATATTGACATATTTTAAGATCCAAGGATTAGTGCAACTGAAGGCTGTATCTGTGCTCCGGTATCTATGTGTGCAGAATGGAGGACAACAGCCTTGGAATTCTTTATTCTTCAAAAAGAAATATTTCAACCTGCCGGGCAAGGAAAAGACCAACTAGCACATCTGCTTTCTCTGGCAATAAATATGTATTAGAGCAGTTAGGTGGAACTTTGTACATTTTTTTTCATAGTTGGATTTTTTCAAGCCCCCACCTCCCAGAATGAGTTTTTCAGAGGCATCCCAACACTGCATAGCTGTATCGCTGTATACACGTAGGTAGATCTGGCTTCCGCTGTCAATATGATTCCCTGTCCAATACATGAAAACTTCAGACTCTCCGCAACTCTTGAAAAATATGACTCCTTGTTCAGAGACAATGGTACAATACCTGACAGTCATTGGAACAGCTGAGCATAGTGGTCAGTGCTTGCTGGCCCGAATTAACCTTAAGATCAGGTCATATCATATGCTGTGGTGTCTCTGGGGCTGAGAGCAGCCCAGAGCCGATTTCGATCATCTACAGCTATCATAGGCTGAGCACTCCTCAACTCCTACACTTCTCCATCCTCAAATCCATCCCTCTTCACCTGGAGCTCTCACTGCAACTGCTAATCTCATCTGGTGATCACCCTGTCATTTAGTCTGTACAAGCTCAATCTCTTCTTCTACTACTCTCCATTACCAGTCCACTGGATCTCAGTCACACACTTCTCCTGCAGCTGTCATCACCTTGTCACTTGTCCTATACACTCTAGCAGTTTATGGGCCAGCGTGCTTTGAGACTCAAGTTGTGCACTCACCTTAGTGAAACACTTTGGAGCAGAATTACTCTGGCTTCTTGGCCGAGGCTTGATTGAAGTGAGTTTCCTTCTTTCTCTACCTGGCTGCTGCACCTCCACCCTCTGTAAATGTTAATGTAAGAGATGAAAGTCTCAAATCAGCAAGTAAAGTTTACCAAAGTACCCCAAAATAATACATTGGCAGACCCCATGCAAACTGCTGATGCACACTGAGGGGCATGTTTACAAGCCCCTATCGCCACCACAAGATCACTCGTTTAGAAGTTGTGGTGGTGATAGGGGTATCACCTTACTCACAAGGCGGAGTTAAGCCACTTAAAATGGCTTAATGTCACCTTGTGAATAAGACCCCCTTTCACGTTATACTTAGGGGCGGGCAATGGGTTTTGTGGTTGGCGTTCCACCGCAACACCCATTGATTTTGACGCTGCCCCATATTTACAAGGGTGGTGTAAATATGGGGCAGCACCAAAATTAAGACCAGGGAAAACCTGGTCTTACCCTGGCGCAACAAGGAGACATTTTTAATTGTGCCTAGTTTTTGCTATTTCTATGTGTGCTGCATTGTGTAGCACACATAGAAACATCAAAAGGCCATTGATTGGTTATGTGCAGTAAGGTGTCCCTTTGTGCACATAATCATTTAAAATGCTATGGTCCAAGGGTGTCTGCGTTCGTGCTAGGTGGCTAAATTAGCGCCAGTGCAGGGGCAACGCAGGGCTGCACCGTATCATGTATAATGACATATACTCATATATGCAACAAAAAAAAACATTATGAGATGACACTAGTAAGCACAATGAGATAGGCATATCAGACATTTATATACAGCAATAGTCTTCCACAAAATATCATACACACATTCATGCAATATGGCACACTATCACATACACTTGCACATCAAGGGGTCTATTTACTAAGATTTAACACCGTGTTTGTGTCACAAAAGTGACGCAAAATGACGCTAAATCATTCTTACCAGTTTACTTTCCAGCGCTAAACTTGTTCAGTGCTGGAAAAGACCCCAAAGTAGTGCTGCTTTGCATTGCTTTGTGAAAAGGGGGTGTAACATGGGTGGTGTATGGGCATTCCCATGCAACCATCCAAAGTTTCTGACGCTAAACCCTATTTACTTAAAAAAGTACATAGGGTTTATTGTGAGAAAATAACGCCCATTTCAAATAGGCGCTATGAAAAAGAAATGCTTTCTTTTCTGACTTTGTATGCTGCACTGTACAGCACACATACAATGTGGGAAAAGTTTTCAAGTTAGTCAAGCATGGTATTTTGTACTGGAAGCGCTCCCTTCCAGTACAAAACCTATGCTAGACTCACGGAGACACCTTTGCACTATAGTGCAAAGGTGTTTTCTTGGCATAAGGCAGCATATTTCTGCACCGGCATTAGGGAAATGATAGAAGATGCCATATTTCTGTAAATGTGGCGCTCTCCTTTTCACGCAGCACTGCGCTGCATGAAAAACTAGTAAATCTGCCCCCCAAAACTCTTGCAGACATAATTAGACAGTATCGCACATGACCAGATACATGACCCATCCTCTGTGTGGAACCATGACAAACTATGTGCTTTGCTTCAGGATACCCCCAGAGAGAACCTTGCAATGGCGCACACAGCATTGTGCACCAAACATCCTCACTGCGCTCCTCGGCTACTCAAAGACAAACCCATCTGTGATCATAACTCCTTCATGCACCCTGACAATTCCAACTCCAAAAATGGGGAGTCAAGAGGGATAAAGACTGGGGCGAACTCCATTCATAGTATGATGCACCAGTACAGATAGAGGAAATTTCCTATTTCATGTGAACAAGGTGAATCCCAATCTTGTCACAGGTTGCATCTGCTAGGCAAACACTGCCTAAGTAATGAGATACACAATGTAATTTAGGGAAATGAAGTTATGGGCCAGTATAGATTCTTAGGCCACAATAGGAAAGGCTGTGTAATAGCCCAGGAAAGGCTGGGCTTGGGGTATAAAATGGAGAGTATAACGCATGACCTACACCCAGGGCCTCTGGAATCATGCGGCAGGAAAGGGCCAAATTATGTGGTACGGTTGAATAAATTATGAAGCATTATGCTGCACATTTTGTAATAGTATTACTTCATTTTTTTCATCTTTTTTTAACACTCCGTGGGCATTTGTTGCACCCCAGTAGTACCAGTTTAACATCCAAACATAGCAATATGAGACAGAAAGGTTACCAGTCCAGCTTTGCAAAGGCCCTTTCACTTCGCAGCAACACGTCATCACATTTTTTGTAGCTTTTGAACCCGTTTGACCTAGAAACAATTGTTTTTGTTGTTAAAATCTGCTGATTATGCAGTGCATGGTGGACTATGTGGCAAATACGGCAAATCGAAAATCATCCAAAAATCTCTGCGGACACACTATCTCATAAACCCAGTGGCCCTTCATACATCTGAGAGTTTCACAGCAGGAACACTAAAGTTTTGAGCGACTGACTCAGCAGCTTTGTGTCACACTATAGGAATCCAAGGGAGTAAAAACAGTAGTTAGTATATATAGTGCATGGGTAGTTCTCATGCCTTGCATCACAACATGAGCAGAGAAACTTCAATTCTCCTCATGCCAACCTTCACCTTCTCAAGTCACATCCCTCTTTCTCTCCTTTCCTCTCTGTCTCCAATTTCCGTTTGCCCTTTTTCAACATCACCTCCCACCCATTGTTTCTTTCAAGCTCTCTCTCATACTGTCCTTTTCCTGCTCTATCTCCCCTTTTTCTGACGCATCTCTCTTGTACCTCCTCTCATTCTTGTCCCTCCTGACTCCCTTTCCGTTCAGTCCCCACTCTCTCATGTTATTCTGTCTTTCACTTCCCTTCGCATCTGAGTTTCTCTCTCCCCCAGCCCTACTGACTCCTGTGCAAATGTGGCCCTACTTGTACCACAAAAACTGTTTGTGTGAGGTGAAAAATGCTGTTTGTGTGAGGCCAGAAGACACTTGCATAGTTGAAAGCGTGTGCGTGTGTTTGTCTGTGAGGAAATAAGGACCGTGACTCAAAATTGGATGAAAGCAGCATTTCGAAAACTGGGACCTCACCCAACAACAGACAGACCCTCTCTCCACAGACTCGCCAATACAGGAAGAGGTGGGGGGCAATAAACGGAGAAAAATGCCTAGTGCTAAAAGAAGCTGCAGCAAGGAAATCTTAACATAATGGCAATACCAGTTCCGAACCTAATTTCTGGAAGGCATTTAGGGGGCACAATGAAAGTTGTGCACCCTGCTTGTCTCTGTTTCAGAGATTTGCATAATATTTGCCCATAAAGTACACATCATGGAGCACACCACATTCACCATGCACTTACACACAGAACTAATTTTACACACCAAGTATTACAATAGCTTGCGCTGGCAGTCATTGGAGCTGCTGCTGAGCGGAGAGTGTGAGGACCGAGATGAGTTCAAGATCAGGTCAGGTCACATGCTGCATTGTCTCTGGGGCTCACAGCAGTGCAGAGCAGACTTTATTCTCCAATACTTGTCAGAGGCTGAGCACTCTTTCTACGCCCCTACTATCAGTATTCTTGCACCTCTCGACCTCCCACCTTTACATCCAGCAGCCCTGCATAACTTCCGTGCCACACTCAATCATTCTGCAAATCCAGCTTTTCCCTCTCTCCACATCCTACATGCACAAACCTCTTTTCAATCTCACATGGCCCTTGTAAAAAGTGACTTAATTGCAAAATTACCTGCTGGCGTACTTGTATGAAGGTGTAGTAGCTAACAAGTCTAAGCAAGTTTTCATGGAAGCATTCTCAGCAGTAACGGATTTTACACCTTTGTTCAAAGCCAAAGCTGCACTTTCAGTTGAAAAGAGAGAGCTGACTGCTGAAACATTTTTCATGTATTATGTAATAAATAACCTTCCCTATCTGTGCCTCTCTTTTGCTGCCTGCCAGTATGTTCGCAATCTCTGTAACTCGTTCAGGCTGTCACAATGCGCACGCACATTACCAGGCTGCTGAACGCGATCAGCACGTAAATCAGAGCGTGTCAAGTTAAAACTCCTTTACTTTTTTCCTAAGACTTCTATTTCATATTAGATTTGTACGTTGTACAAACCAAAGGGTTTTGCAGCTTGGCAAAGACATAACAGTAATTTTGAATGAATATAGAAGATGCAATTCCCATATTACTGAAGAAAAGAGCTCAGGGCCGATCTGATCGGCCGGAGCACTTTCAGTTTCAGCATGGGGCTGATTAGATCAGCTGGTGGCAATGGGTGCTTTTTGGGGCCCTTGGGGTACCTGTGGGACCCCCTGAGCAGGCCTAGGGGGTCAGGGTGTTTCTACCCAGCCCACGTTTCTTCATTTTAATACTTTTTTCACCTTTTTTCTTGTGACTCAGTTAAACCGAGTCACAAGATGGCTGCCAACACTTCCTGGTTTAAAGTGTTGGCAGACAATCATATCTCAGGCTCAAGATCAGAGGTTTCAGCCAATCAGATCTCACATTCATGAAATATCCATATCTGTAAATTTTTAAATTTCTCAAAAACTACTGAACGGATTTACACCATTTAAAGAAAAGAGTGCTTTCTTGACCAAAAGCTACCTTTTTGCAAAATTTGGTGCAATTCTGTTCAGCTGTTCGGGCTGTAGCTGCGACAAAAGTTTCCTATTGAAATTAACATGGAGAAAACACGTTTTGGGACCCCCCTTTTTTCTCGGCCCCTACTTGATGAATCACCCCGACACTTTCAAGACAGGAGCTGACCAGAGCGCCCCATTAGTTTTGAAAATTTCACGAAAATTCGTCAACCGGCGCCAAAGATATTGGCAAAAGAAAAAACACTTTTCCTATGGAAACTAGGTCCTAACTATAACTACCTACTGGTATTTAACACTCATAAACTTTTAAAAACACTCATAGTCACTGGATTATGTCACCAGTGATGTCATTTCAGACGTCATCAGTGATGTCACTGACCATGTCATGAGTGATATAATATGTGAGGTCATAAGCAGTGCATAGTGGGGGTGCAAGTTATAGTTAGCTCAGCTAACTATAACTGCTGAATTTCTCTAGATTTGTACGTGTGAAATGTCAGCCTAATTATAATGTCCCTGTAACCTTTGTTTTTTTCAGTGAATGATTATATGTATATATACTTATATATATATATATATTCCATACCCGTTTCTCGATGAGAATCGGGTCCCCACACAAGGTATGACAACACACTGGTTATCTTAATTGCGCTAAGATTTTATTCCGCTTGCAGGCATAGAGTGACGCATAAATTATGCAAAAAAGAAGCAGAGAACTCTGGGTAGGTCCAAGTTTAGGTGGAAGGCAGCTCCTTTCTAGAGCACCCTCAACACCAGCGACACTCTAAATTTGCTCACCTCAAATGTCTGCTTTTCTATCAAAGTTTTTAAGCATAGGATTAGCACAGTGTTATGCACACCGAGATAGAAAGGGACAGTCTTTTGCCATTTCTACAGCAATGTCTTTAAGCATAGGGTTAGCACAGTGCTATCCATGCCGAGCTGTAAAATGACAAAAGCCATTTACCACTCCAGGCACAGTATTACAGCTTTGAAATGGTAAAATATCAATATGTAATACTCTATGGTGTCATAGTAGTCTTTATTCAGCTATGCATAAAACCATTAAAGATAATACAATACAGTCATAATCATATAAAACACAATTTAAATATCATTAAACTATTTACAAAAGGCCATAGGAATATTTAGTGCAGACATAATCAAAATTGATCAGATAAAACTGAATTAAACCACATTTTACATCCAGACTAATCAGACAAGTTATGAACTCTTAGGTCAGCCCTCCATGGATTTTCTACACCACACTAGGCCTGGGCGGAGATCACGGAGTTTACGGAGTTGGACTACGTGCAACTCTGCGAAGTCGCAAAAAACTCTGTTGTGCTATGTGGGGTTCCGTTTCTAGGCAGAGTTTTCGGTGTGGCCATTCACTTAGCGATGGGTACGCAGAGTGCGTCCTCACATTCCAAAAAGCGAAAACGCCACCACACGGTTCTCAAGTGTGCTTTCACATTCTAAATCTTGCGCAAAGGGCAGCACGCAGTCTGCATGGGCGCAGCCATTTTGATTTTCTGCTGTCTGTATGCTGCTGGGCCTAAAATGTATTCTCTCTTTTATCTGTGTAATCTCACCCTTTAAAACAAATCTACCCCTCACTATTATTTTTTATATTAGCGTGTGTCTTTGTGTTAGTAAATTGTATGTATTTGGGATTTTTTTTCATGTTTTTTGTGACTTTTGGCTTATTTCCCCTTACTTCCTTATCTTTCTTCTTTCCGTTCCTTTTCCTTTTCTGTTTTTTCCTAACCCACCCAGTGCCATGGCAGAGACAGGGCGGCTACGCTGCAGGTGATGTGCAGCCCCGGGCGATCTTTGGTGAGGAGGAGATGGTAGCACTGTTCTTTTCTGCAGCGCCACCTCCCCTCCATGCTGGTATCAGGTGGCAGGCCTGGTGGCGGATACACCCTGCAGGAGCATCGGCTGCGCTGGGGGGGTGCGTACGGTGCACCAGCCAGGTTCGACGCACCATCCATCAGCTGACGCACTGCTGGGTGGACATCCTGGACCGGGAATAGGACCCGCTCGACCTGCAAGGCATCGAGATTCCAGGGGTCAGTGAGTATTCATTATTTGTTGTGTTTGTGTTCTACAATGCTAGCAGTTTTTCCAAATAGCATGCTGCTCACACTCAGAGGTAAGTTATGTTTAATTTAAGTTGGTTTATTATTGTGTGATCCATTTTCTAGTTTCTGCTAGCCAGGTACTCAGCGCTACCTAATCGTACTCATCATTGGCACTCGATTGGGCTGATTAATTAAGAAGCCATTGCAGACTGTTCTCCTGTCACTATAGTGAATCATTCATATCAGTAAGTAGTGTGGTCTCTCTGTGACTTTGTTTATGGTATCGGATTCTATGGCCCAACACTATAATCAGCTAATACACTCAGTTAGGGACTCCATGCTTAAGCCCATTTGTATCTCAAACACAAACCCAAGATGGTTTGACGGGACTTGTTCATTGGCAAATAGGAGGCTGAGGAAAACCCTAAACACTTGTCCCAGGAATTGGACTGAAAATTACAAAACTGCACTTGCTATTAGGAAAAGGGAAGTATACACCCAAGACTGGGAACTTCTGGATCTCGCGTCCAAGGGAAAGGATAGTAAATCCTTCTGGGATGCGGTAAAACTGATACGGTCCAGGATTTCTCCCACCAATACCTCTCTTCAAAATAATATCTCCGGCAAGGACTGGGTTACCCACTTTGCCTCTTTCTGCCACACTGAGGAAGAGCCAATTCTGTCCACTGCTCTTCATTCCACACTGCAGAATTCTCCCCCACTTTTGTTAACTTTGGAAGAAGTTGAGTAGGCCATCCAGCACAGTAAGGGAGGGAAAGCCCCAGGAAGAAGGGGGCCCCTGGAAATAGGTACTAAGCAGGTGAGACAGGGGAGAGAGACCAGACCAATAAAGAGGAAATCGACCTGCCTATGTATAGGATGTATACTGCCCTGTATAGGGTCAGCAAATAATCAGCAAAACTGGGCTAACATAGGCATATTAATCAAATAAAGTTTTACATAACACATTTTTTTTGCACAAGGTTATTTTATATATATATTTATTATCATTGTTGAGATTCATTCAATTTTATCAAAATTAGCAAAGAGACAAAAGAGACAAATATGTCACATATATAAGACAATTACATATTAACTGAGTCCCACAAAGACACATTCAATACCAACACTCATTCAAGATTACAAAAATACATACTAACACAGGCATCACTAACAATCAAACACATTCAGACAAAAATACAAATCCATACAATTATAAAACAATCACAGTTTATATACAGCCAGATGTTATAGGTATGAGGGTTTTTTCGTGTATTTTCCCAGTTGTGAATAAAAGTTAAATCCAAATACACGAGATTAGTTCAGCGCCGACGCGCGTTTCGGTGTTTGGCCCAATGCGGGCTACACCTTCCTCAGGGCAGCATAGATATGTAATGTGGCCCACACAAGGCACAACCTGATGGGGAGGGGGCATCAGGAGATGGATAAAAAACAAACACACAATCAATAAATATATTGCATAGAGTTGCAATGAACATATTCAGTTTAAGTTATAGGGAATATATAAAGTACATAATTATTAGATTGTATAGCTTAACAATGCAAAGTGTCATAAAGAAGCGGATATGTTAGCCACAGAGATGCACCGAAAAATGTATTAAAATATGAATTTAAGAATAATCTTTCAATAAATGAGTCAGAGGAGAGTGCACCAAGGTAGACAATCAAACTAAAGAAAATAATTGGAGAATGAAATAATAATAACTCTAAAAAAAAGAGAATGAAGAGAAAAAGCCCAAGATATTGTGTGTGAAAAATAACAACACATAAGGTGACCCCCATACACCCAGTGAAAGAGAATATACATATATACATGTGAACCAAAACTACCTTAATGTAGGTTATCCAATCATATGGGGACAACCCATGTTGAGTCCAGCTCAACAGTAGATAACTATGAGAAAAAATATATAGGTATTGGTCAGACTACTCGTGAAAAAAGTAATTGTCTAGTTATGGTAGTAGTTCACCTACGGGCCTTACCTAGAGGTTGGTACAGAGAGCGTGTTTTTAAGCACTCCAAAAAGTCAAAACGGCGGCGAGGACAAGCCGATATTAGCGTCCAAAGTCCGAGGGTCTGAGAGTTTTTCAGCGCGTATTACAAAAGTTCCAACGAGGATCTATAACGTCAAACGTGGGAAAGAATCAACATCAGATACAAGGAATTAACATAAGGAAGGATATAGGGCATAAAAATCACAAGCCGAAGGGTGGTTACATTCATATGCCCTCACGGGTCGCCCACTAGCCAAAAGAGGATATACTTAGCTCAATTTAACGATTCCAACTGGGAATCATGGGTGCTCTGGGTAATGGCTAGATGGGGGGGAGGGGGGAAAGGGAGAAAGAGCGGGGAACAAAAGAAGGGGGGTGGGGGGCCGAAGGCCCAGTCGATGGGACAAATGAAAAATCGAACACGTGTCCGTTAATTGAATACAAGGTGGTATAGCGGTATTTACAAAGAGGGGCCAGACGGAGAAATGCTCTCAAGTAAAGCAACCGGTTAACCAAGTAAGTGCATGTCAAGGCCATAGTAGGCATTCATCGACTCACCAAGGTTTTATCTCAGAACGCGCTGCAGCAGGGTTTCTTCAGGCGGCAAGCAGCGTACTTAGCTCCCAGATATATATAGATAAAGTGAAGCCAATCTCGAGGGGAGGGGACATAGACTGTTCAATGAACGGACCCCATGGATGGATTGCGAACAACCAGGATAGAGGAAGTCTAAAATAAAAATAAATAACAACCGGTAGAACAAAAGTGGTTATGAAGCGCACAACCGCTAGCCGAGACACAGAGATAAGAGCGAAGAGGTAATACGGGGCCAGAGGGGCAAAGTGCTCACATATATAGCTGGGGTAGTTCAATAAAGACAGAGTGAGTCAGCGCCAAAGCGGTCATTAGTAAACTTACCGCGGTTAAGCTCAAATATTGCCGCAAACAGGGGTTCCTAAGGCGGCATGCGGGACAGTAAGTTCCCAAATCCCGTAAGTGAGATGGAGCCGATACTTCCAGTTTATATCGACAAAGAAAACAAGGACGCCATACGTAAGGGGCGGGGCTTAAGGTTCAAAATGTAATTGCAATGAAAATAGGACTGTCACAGACCAGATCTAACAGATAAATACAAGGGCGTCCCTGACGGAACATGAAGAATAGATATATGAGATTGGTGCATATTCCTTCCCATATAGAACAACAGAACACCAAATGTGTAAAAAGAGATAATCAAGGAAGGGAACCATAAGGCAAAAGTGGCAAGAAAGGATTGATTCCTTTAGAAAGAACCAAAGAGGGGAACTACATATAAAGCCTATTTTATTGATTCTAGGGTGAAGACGATCTAAAAGGTACACAAACACAAACTGGACGTCCGTACAGCTAGGGATAAAACGAAAATGGAAAACGGGGAGGAAAAACACAAGATAAAACTGGTGGGGACCTAGGGTAACAGATCCCGCGGGGAAGACATGTCCAAAGGAGAATACTTATGGGGCGAACAACAAAGACTTTAAGGTTCAAGAAATTAGGGCCTACTCTCCTATCTAGTAGGAAGGGTAGAACTTACTTCGGAGGTCCAAAGGGTAGCAAACAAGAGGACCTAGAGATCACACAATCGCATTCTCCCATGGGCAAAGTTTGTTCAATCCTTTGTTTACAGAGTTCAGAAGGAAGATCCAAAATACCTCTCTTTTCCTTCTTATGGAGGTAGGATCCTTTCCTGTTTGAATTTGCACTCTCTCCAGGATCGACCACCTAAGGTCCTTGTCAGAATGACTAAATTCCAACCAATGATTAACCAAGGGGGCCGAGAGTTTTTTTGTTCTGATGTTTGATTTATGCTCCCCTATCCTCGTTCTGCATTCTCTGCCTGTCTCTCCAATATATGCCAGATTGCAGGGGTAAAGAATGACATATACAATATTGGAGGTACGGCAGTTGGTCATTTCACGTAATGATATAGTGCGCTCATTGATCTGGATGGTGTTGCCCACAATCGCATTAGGGCATGCCTGACATGTACCACAACGGTGGTTCCCACAAATGGGGAGACAGCCAGTAATAGATTTTTGGCAAAGGGGAGGGCGTTCAGGGATTTTTCCTCTCACAAGATAGTTTTTGAGGTTTTTATTCCTCCTGAAAGCGAACAGGGGTTTGGATAGTTTATGTTCGCAATCGTCCATGTTCAATAAATACCACAAGGAATTGATGGTCTGTCGTAATTTGTGGTTGATGTTGGAATGCTTGGTTACGCAAACCAATTTAACCAATGATTCGGTGTCTTTGTGTTGGAACATGGCGTCACGATTATAATACCTAGCCCTTTTCAATGAGTCTTTGATCAGTCTATACGGAGATCCCGGGTTTAGAAGTTTCTCCTTGAGGGTGTCTGCTTGCTTAAGGAAGTCTTTAATGTCAGTGCAATTTCTCCGGAGACGGAGAAACTGGCTGAAAGGGATACTCTCCTTTTGGGAGCGCGGATGATAGCTGCCGAACTGCAAAAGGGTGTTTCTAGCAGTGGGCTTTGTGTACAGAGAGACAGATAATTCGTGATCTTTATGCTCAATCCAGACATCAAGGAATTCAAGCCTGCAATTACTTGATCGAGCAGTAAATTTCAAGTTAATGTCAGCAGCGTTGATCCATTTGATAAATTCGTCCAGGGATGTCTGGTCACCCTTCCATATGAGAAAGATATCGTCAATAAAGCGAGACCAAGAACGAACATTCTCATAGAAAGGGGCCATCTCGTTGTATATGTTCACGCTCTCAAACTGTCCCATATACAGACAGGCTACGCTGGGGGCACAAGCGGCCCCCATGCTAACTCCCTGCATTTGTTGGTAATAATTATTGTTAAACTCAAAATAGTTCTCACCAAGGACAATGTCTAGGCATTGGAGAATGAACGGAGCATTGATGATATTAGGGTCAGTAGAGAGGATCTCTTGGAGCACCTTCATGGCTCCTTCCTGTGGGATGTTGGTATATATGGACTCCAGGTCCAAGGTGACCAGGAGTTCCCTTTCACAATCATAAGGAGTCTTCTCAATTTTAGAAATAAAGTGTCCCGTGTCTTTGATGTACGATTTAAGGTTACTCACGAGGGGTTTCAGGAACTGATCCACATATTTAGAGATCGGCTCAGTAGCCGACCCAATGGTGGACACAATGGGTCTCAGGGGCGGGTTGAGTTAATTTTTGTGGGTTTTGGGGACTCTGTATATGATGGGCATACGGGTGTACAAAGGGGTGAGAAACTCAGCCTCCTTGGGACATATATATCCATCATCTACGGCAGTCTCAACCATTGTCAAGATTCTGCGTTTTAGATCAGGTTCGGGATTCCTACTGATGTGTTTATAATGCCTAGTAACAGAGAGGAGATCGTTCATTTTCTCAACATATAGGGGGGTGTCAAAGACAACAATACCCCCTCCCTTATCACAAGGTTTAATTGTCAGGTGTTTATTCTCGCTCAACGATAAGAGGGCCGCACTTTCTCCTTTAGATAGGTTGGTAGGAGGTTTCGGGACATATTTAATGATCTTTTGTATTTTGGAGGTAACCGCTTTCTCAAAGATCTCAACTTCAGGCCCCACCGAGTCCAGGTTGGGGGTGAAGTCTGAGGGGGGGTTTGAGGCCGGATAGGTTGTCGGGACCGTCAATACAGGGTCTCGTTAGAAAGAATTTCTTTAATCTAATTTTGCGAAAAAATAGATTTAGATCCCTCATTAGTTCAAATTTATTAAAGTTGGCGGTAGGGACAAAGGATAGGCCTCTAGATAACAGGATAACAGCCTGAGCGTCAATATTGGTAGTGGACAAATTGAATGAAGGAATATTTTTTATGTTTTCCAATATTGCTGGTGTCGTGTTTGTATATACATCTGAGGCTGGGCTTGATCTTGATGGTAGTTCCTCTGTTGTGAGGTCCGCGTTCTGGGGCGAAAATTTCCCCTGCGGTTGCCTAAAAAACGGTTGTGGCTTTCAGGTCTCTCAAATTGTTCCTGTCTAGATTGATAGTTAGGAGTATAGTTGGAATTATAGTTAACAGGACCCTCTCCATCAGAGTCCGTAGTGTCCGAAAAGGTAGTAATACGTTTATTGCCCCAGCGAGGGGCGACATTGCTTGAGGTGTTATCGTCAGCGGTAGTGTAAAAATTGGTAGTCAGGTAAGGATAGGCGCGTTCTTGTGAAAATAGCCTAATATCTTTCCTAAGTTTTTCAGTTTTTCTCTTTAGGAGATATTCAGAAAATGAATCTAATTCCTGACAGATTTCTTCCAATTTTCTTTTGCCAATTTCAACACTGTTGTCTTTTTTGAGTTTTTCTTCTAATTCCTCAATTTCCTTATTAAGGATGGCAATCACTTCCCTGGCAGTTTCAATAATTAACAGCATCCAATCCCTGGAACATCAATTTGAGATTAATGCCCACTTTTCCAGGAATTGTCTAATTTCAATAAAGAGACCAGGAATGTTCCTGACTTTTAGGCCAATGGGAATGGTGCCCGCCTTCAAATATTCCAACATAAAGTTGGCATGAGATTCTGTTCACTTGGTTTTCTTTCTGAAGTTAAGAAGTTTGGTCCATTCCTCCTCTAACCCCTTGGATAGGGTAAATTGTTTATCACTACCAGATGCTAAGCCAATCATACGGGCAAAGTCTTCATCAGAAAACCCAAAGGTCTTAATGCTCTCCATTTTGAGAAGATAGGAAGGCTATTAGTAAGGGACTAATAAAATAAAATCTACGACACAATTAAGTAATAAAGCAGAAGTTGATAAACAAAAATAAGAAAAAAATAAGAAAAAATTAGGTAGGACAAACTACATTCACCCTAGGTGTAATACAAAAAAAACAATCACCAGAAAGTCTAATATCGGATTACAAACAAAAACTACAGAGCAAAACTATAAAACAAAGAGTAGACCACGTAGTGACAAAGAATACAAAGACAAAAGGTTCGGAACACATAATACAAAAGGTGCATACTCTTCCAACAGAGAAAGCAAACCCCACAGCAAACAAGGCTGAGAATGAGTAACCACTAAGAAGGGGGCCCCTGGAAATAGGTACTAAGCAGGTGAGACAGGGGAGAGAGACCAGACCAATAAAGAGGAAATCGACCTGCCTATGTATAGGATGTATACTGCCCTGTATAGGGTCAGCAAATAATCAGCAAAACTGGGCTAACATAGGCATATTAATCAAATAAAGTTTTACATAAAAAAAAATTTGCACAAGGTTATTTTATATATATATTTATTATCATTGTTGAGATTCATTCGATTTTATCAAAATTAGCAAAGAGACAAAAGAGACAAATATGTCACATATATAAGACAATTACATATTAACTGAGTCCCACAAAGACACATTCAATTCCAACACTCATTCAAGATTACAAAAATACATACTAACTGTAGGAGAGTAGGATCTGCCTCTTATGTTGCCCCCACTTTTTTTCTGATGTTTACACTGGTTTCTGGCTATAGTCAGGCTGGGACCCTGCCAATCAGGGCCCCAGCCTCTCTGTTCTCTCTAAACGACTTGCAGTGCACTCTAGGTGCACTAGTGATTGGATACTGTGGTACCTTATGAGTCCCTAGTATATGGTACCTTAGGTGCCAAGGGCATAGGTACTTCACATACCTACCAGGGGCTGAAGCATGTATTATGCCACCCCTGGGAAGCAGACTAAATCTGACACCACAGGTTTGCTACTGCAGCCTGGGTAAGGTGGTGCATGCACCCCTTACGGTGATATAGGCTACCTATATCACTACATAGATACACACATATAAACCTATAAGTCACTCCTATGGCAGGCCTTATCAATCCTGAAGGCAGAGTGCTTGGTTCCTATGTGAGAGGGTGCCCCTGCATGAGCAGAGCCCCTCTGCAGCATTCGGAGAACCTTCTCTGATGCTGTTTGTAGTGCAGCCTGACCATATATACTTAAGCGCATTATAACCCCGCGTTAAATGCTAACTTTGGGATGGCTGCACGGAAACATGTCGTGTTTGGTGTCAAACATCTTGGAATACTACCCCCCCGCCAGTTCTGGCAGCGGGGGTAGCATTCCACCCTTCTAGAGGGATAGACATGTACCTACTGTGGAAACGCAGTAGAATCCTGAAGAGCCCTGGCATCACAAAATGGATGCCACCAGTCGCAGACACTGGGCTGCCCTCCTGCTGATGACCGAAACTCGCAGTGGAGGAAGCCCAACAATAGGTATCCTGTCACAGGGAGGTGTGACCACCTCCCAGACAGGGTTTAGTGTATTTGGGCTGGGTGGGTGCACTCCTAGAGTGCTTTGAAGTCATGCACTGGGGGAGCAGAAGGCTCCTCTGTGCATACACCAGTTCAAACCGGCTCAGGGGCTACCTGCCCCTGATCTGGCGCGAAACTGGGCAAAGGGAAGTGGGTGTAGCCACCCACTCCCCTGACCCTCCCATAGGTGGGGTCTTAGAGCTAGTCCCTCCCTTCCTTTTTAGTATAAGGTAGGGAACCCTTGAACTTGCAAACTAGATATCCCTGGATGACGCTCTGAAGAAGAATCCTGGACCTTCGATGTTCCACTACCTCTGGAAGACTGAAGAATCTCCCTTGGAGTCAAGGAGTGACTCCCCTGCTTGGCAGGCACCAAAAACTGAAACTGTGGTCACAAACTACGCCGCTCCCGCCGGAGCCCTAGGTCCCTGCAGCCCAAGATGAAGATTTCCTGACTTCGCCAAGGCCATTGTGAGTCCCCAGCGAAGCTGAAGCAAGTGGACCCCACGAGTGATGAGGAACCACAGTCCCTGGGTACCATGCACTATTGTCAAGTGCAACCCCTTCACAACGTTCTACGAATCTTTGCTTTAGATCATGTGTGGTCCCATCGTCTAGCAAGAATCCCTCCGAGGATCAGAGGCCTACCCCGTCCCGAGTGACCATGGTCCCCTGTTGAAGTAATCCTCCTGATTCGTCTTTGCGATCCCTTGCCAGCCGGCTTGTGGGTCCCCTGAAGACTTTTCTACAAATCCAAAGGGCTCCCCTGGTTGCTCGAGGCCTGCCCTGACTTACCTTTGCTGGGTGCATTCCCCAGACCTTGCTGGTCTGCACCATTGACTTTTTGCTTTTTTCCATGAGACTTGCAGCTACCAAGGCTTGTTGGCTCCAATTGGGTCGCTGACACCGCAGTCAGCTGCAGACTCTGTGGGACACTCTGAATCCAGCTCCTGGTCATCCTCGACACCTCCTGGACCTCGTGGCCGAAGAGTCAAGACACCCATGAACGACCTGAATCTGTCGACGACGGTGGGCATTCATCTTCCTTGCCCCGGGTCACTGCCCAGTGACTTTGAACACTGTCCCCTCTGCTTTCAGGTCTTCCTTCTTCCGAATCCAGGCTTGGATTCCACCGGACACTTCTTCTGGCTTCACAAGCAGCAAGTCTTCATTGGCTCCCATTGAAAACGACGCCGCGACCCGACACCAAAGGACACCTATGCACCCGGCTTCCCTGGGTGAGGTCACTCCAGCAATACAGTGCTCCTGTGGGTGTTGGTCCTAGAACTACTTACCCTGTAAGTGACTTGCTTGTAGCTACTCCCGAAGTGCCCTGAAACTCATAATTTCCAACCGCGACTTGCCCCATTGAAGTCTACGGTGACCCGCGCCTGTGTTCACTCACTGCACGCGTCCCCCGTGGGTCCTTTACTTACCTGCCTTGGGTGGTTTCGTGAGGCCCCAGCACTTCTGAAGGCCCTAGGCCTTGTCCCTTTGCAAGTCGTTGGTCTTAAGTCTCTTTTTAGTATATGGTCTGGTACGCCCCTAGGGCCCCAGCCATATTTGTGCTTAATTTATTGTGAAACGTTGATTTGTGCATATGTTCCTGACTTCTAATCTCACAAGAGATTAGTAGAGAGTTGTTTAGTAATAAATACATATATATTTGATATATATACCTGTGTGGTGTCTTTTCATTTGGTGATTCAAGAGATTGTGTGGTAAAACAAACTGCTTTACATTCCTCCAAGACTTAGCCTGAAGGCTGCTCTCCACAGCTACCACTAGGATAGCTTTCTATAAAGGTTGTCTTAAACCTACCTACCATAAGAGTCGAATTGTACTGGTGCAAGGTGTTCACTTTAACTAGTGAACAGCATATACCAGGCCAACTTCTCACATTGGTGGCAGCGTGTGGGATTCCAGCTTGCTATTGTTTTACCAGAAAATCTCTATTTGAGTTACTAACTGAAAACCACTATAGGTACTCAAGGTACATATAAAGTCAAGCTTGGTATCAATAAGTTCTACTGAACTTAGAGCTGTGTGCCAAGGGATAGCACACCCTTTCTACAGCTCAAGCTAGTATCAGTAGGCCACAAACTAGTGTAGGTAGTACAACACTGCACAACACTAGAATGTCCTTAAGTGGTGGACCCAGTGGATCCACTCAGCCTCAGTATAAGGACATGACTTTCTTTGACTTGAAAGCCATGTGTGCTGAAAGGCACCTGAAGCTAGGGCAGAGTCCCTCCACACTACACCTGATAGATCTGCTGACAGCAGATGATCTTAGATTAGCTCTAGGAGCTAATGGGTCTGAATCAGTGAGTGGGTAAATTACAGTGTCTGGGTCAGATGATGGACATCAGGATGACCAAGACTCTGTGGTTGTAGGGCCAGGTCCCAAGGGGTCTGAACAGGACAGAGGAATTCTCCCTAAGAGAACTGACATAGTGGAAGAGAGGCCTAGGTCCCTTTCTAGGGAATCTGAACACTCCTACCACTCTGGCAGAGAATCTGTCTACCAGAGGAACTCCTACTTCTCAAGAAGAGAGACCTCCTCTGACAGAATGTACAAACTGCTGCAGTATGAGGAAGCAAGGTTTGCCCTCAAAACCAAGCAGTTGGCATTAGATAAGGAATCCAAGGAGCTCCAGAGAGCTTCTAGAAAAGAGGGGTTAGAACCCCCTGGTGGCAGCAACAGTGTCCCTAGAGGCAGAGAATATATTCCAGACCATAGGAACCTGAGCAAGGTTGTTCCTCCCTACCAGAGTGGGGATGATATCCATAAGTGGGTAACTGCTATGGAAAGGGCCTGTAGAGTACAACAGGTCCCCCAAAAGCAGTGGGCAGCAATCTTGTGGCTCTCCTTTTCAGATAAAGGTAGAGACAAGCTCCTCACTGTTAGAGACGAGGATGCTGATGACTATGAAGTCCTGAAGAGTGCACTGATAGATGGGTTTGGCTTAACCCCTGAGCAGTACAGGTTGAAGTTCAGAGACACCCAGAAGGCACAGACTCAGGACTGGACTGACTTTGTAGATTGTGCAACCAAGGCTCTGGAGGGTTGGCTGGTTGGCAGTAGGGTTACTGATTTCAAGGGATTGTATAATCTAATGATGAGAGAACAGATCCTTAATAATTGCCAGAACCAGTTGTTGCATCAATACCTGGTGGACTCAGATCTGACCTCTCCCCAAGAATTGGGAAAGAAGGCAGACAAGTGGGTCAGAACCAGGGTGAGGCAGAAAACCCAGAACCAAGGGGGTGACACAAAGAAGCAGGATTCTAAGGGCTCTGAGAAAAGTGGGGATAAGTCAAAAGACCAGAAGTCTTCACAAGGGCCCCAAAAATCTGCATCTGGTGGGGAGTCACAATCCAACAAGGGAAAAGGCCAAAAGAAGCCCTGGTGCAAATTCTGTAAACAGAAAGGGCACTGGACTTCTGATTGTAACAAGTCCAAAGACCAAACCACCACCACTCCTGCCCCTAAGGCAACTGTTCCCCCTAGTTCAGCTACTGGTGGAGGTGGTACTCAGAATAAGGGTGTAGTAGGGTTGACCCTGGGTTCTGAAGTGGACTCTGGCCTAGTCAGAGTACCCACTCAGGCAATGCTGATTTGTGATGGAGACATTGACATGTCCTTCCTGGTGAGCCCCAGTAATCTGGGCAAATACAAACAGCAGCCTGTAATAAATGGCAAACAGGCTTTGGCATTTATGGACACAGGTGCTAGTGTCACCATGGTGGCAGAGGATCTTGTGGACCCTGGACAGATCATCCTGGGCGAAATGTACCAGGTGACCAATGCAAGCAATGTCAGGACCAACAATAGTCTGGCAGTTGTGAATTTCTCCTGGGGAGGGGTAACTGGCCTCAAGAAGGTTGTAGTCAGTGCAGACCTCCCTGTAGAATGTCTATTGGGCAATGATCTAGAAACTTCAGCCTGGTCTGAAGTAGAGTTATGGACTAAATGTAAAAATGTAAGTCCGTTTTTATATAGCGCAGCTACTCACCCTTACGGGTCTCAAGGCGCTGGGGGCCGGAGTGGAAATTAAGTGAGCTATTGCCCAGAGTCACATGGTGCTGAGCTGAGGCCGGAGCCGGGGATCGAACCGTGAACCCTGTGCTCCGAAGTCAGCTGCCCTGGCCGCTGCACCACACCTCTCCACCACTCATGCTGAGATGTTGGGCATCCCTGCAAAGGTATTTGCTGTGACCAGGTCACAGGCCAAAATGCATGACACTGAACCAGCTCTGGATCCTGAAACCATGGACCAGATGCTTCCCAAGAAGAGGAGCAGTAGGGGTAAGGCAGTGCCTTCCCCTCTGTCTCAGATCACTGATTCCCCTCTTGAGGGAGGAGGAGCAGATCCTGAAGAAGGAACTGCCCCAGAGGAACTTGAGCCTGATCAGGTTGAGTTCTTGGGGGCAGGGGGCCCTTCTAGGGAAGATCTGAGTAAGGAGCAACAGTGCTGCCCCTCTCTTGAACCCCTCAGACAGCAGGCTGCTGCTGAGGCTGCTGGGAGTGCTAGTGGGTCCCATAAAGTTTATTGGGATGAGGGACTCCTATATTCTGAGGGTAGAGATCCAGCCCCTGGAGCCACCAGGAGGTTGGTAATACCTCAGAAGTTTAGGGGGTTCCTCTTGACCCCAGCACATGATATCCCTTTAGCAGGTCACTTGGGCCAAAACAAGACCTGGGACAAGCTTGTTCCACATTTTCATTGGCCACATATGTCAGAGGACACAAAGGAGTTTTGTCGCTCCTGTGTCACATGCCAAGCCAGTGGCAAGGCAGGTGGCACCACAAAGGCCCCCCTGATACCACTACCTGTGGTGGGGGTACCCTTTGAAAGGGTAGGGATTGACATTGTTGGTCCCCTTGACCCTCAAACTGCATCTGGGCACAGATTTATCCTGGTGGTAGTGGATCATGCCACCAGGTACCCAGAGGCAATTCCCCTGAGGACCACCACAGCCCCTGTGGTGGCAAGAGCCCTCATTGGTGTTTTCTCCAGAGTGGGTTTCCCAAAGGAGGTCATCTCTGACAGAGATACCAACTTCATGTCAGGATATTTGAAGGCAATATGGAAGGAGTGTGGTGTAACTTATAAGTTCACCACCCCCTATCACCCACAATGCAATGGGTTGGTTGAACATTTCAACAAAACCCTGAAGGGAATGATTAAAGGACTCCCAGAGAAGCTTAGGCGGAAATGGGACCTTCTTCTTCCCTGCCTGTTGTTTGCATACAGAGAGGTTCCACAGAAGGGGGTTGGTTACAGCCCATTTGAGCTTCTGTTTGGGCATCCTGTAAGAGGTCCATTATGTTTGGTAAAAGAGGGCTGGGAGTTACCTCTCAAACCCCCAAACAAGATGTGATGGACTATGTACTTGGTCTCCGCTCCAGGATGGCCAAATACATGAAAAAGGCAACCAAAAACCTGGAGGCCAGCCAAGAATTACAAAAAGCTTGGCATGACCAAAGGCTGTGCTGACTGTGTACCAGCCAGAACAGAAAGTGTGGGTGTTGGAGCCTGTGGCCCCAGCAGCCCTCCAAGACAAATGGAGTGGCCCCCATACAATAGTTGAGCAAAAGGGAGAAGTCACCTATCTGGTGAATCTTGGAACTCCCAGGAGCCCCCTGAGGGTGCTCCATGTCAACAGATTAAAGCCATATGTTGACAGGGCTGACATGGGCTTGCTCATGGCAACTGATGAGGAACAGGAGGAGGAGAGTGAACCTCTCCCTGACCTGCTCTCACAGAACCCTGATGATGGGTCAGTAGATGGTGTTGCTTTGGCAAGCAGCCTCACTGACCGTCAGCAAACTGAGTGCAGACAAGTTCTGCAGCAGTACAGACATATGTTTAGCCTGACCCCTAGTCAGACTACCTGGTGCACCCATGAGGTGGACACTGGGGACAGTCTGCCTGTCAAGAGTAAAATCTACAGGCAACCTGACCATGTCAGGGACTGTATAAGGACTGAAGTCCAGAAAATGTTGGAGTTAGGTGTGATTGAGCCTTCAGATAGACCTTGGGCTAGCCCAGTAGTCCTAGTGCCCAAGCCTCATACCCAGGGTGGTAAGAAAGAAATGAGGTTTTGTGTAGACTACAGAGGGCTCAATGGAGTCACCAGGACTGATGCCTATCCCATACCAAGGGCAGATGAACTGATTGATACTTTGGCCTCAGCCAAGTATCTGAGTACATTTGACCTAACAGCTGGCTACTGGCAGATCAGGTTAGCTGATGATGCAAAAGCCAAAACAGCATTTTCGACCCCTGGGGGCACTACCACTTTGTGGTGATGCCCTTTGGATTGAAAAATGCACCTGCCACTTTTCAGAGGTTGGTGAACAAAGTTCTGTCGCGGATGGAAACTTATTGCTCAGCTTATCTAGATGATATTGCTGTCTTTAGTTCCTCCTGGCAGGATCACCTGGTCCACCTCAGAAATGTTTTGGAGGCTCTGCAGAAAGCAGGCCTCACTATCAAGGCCACTAAGTGCCAGATAGGGCAGAGTCAGGTTGTGTACCTGGGCCACCTTGTGGGTGGAGGCCAGGTTCAGCCTTTACAGAGTAAAATCCAAACCATAATGGAATGGGTTGCTCCAACCACCCAGACACAGGTGAGAGACTTCTTAGGCCTGACTGGGTACTATAGGAGGTTTGTGAAGGGATATGGATCTATAGTGACCCCCTTGAATGATCTGACCTCAAAGAAAATGCCAAAAAAGGTTCAGTGGACAGCTAGCTGTCAGAAGGCATTTGAAGACCTAAAGCAGGCCATGTGCACTGCCCCCATCTTACAGAGTCCAGACTACACCAAAAAGTTCATTGTCCAAACAGATGCTTCTGAGCTGGGTGTGGGAGCTGTACTGTCTCAACTGAATGATGAAGGTCAAGACCAGCCAGTAGCTTTTATTAGCAGGAGGCTGATCCCTAGAGAGAAACGTTGGTCAGCTATAGAGAGGGAGGCCTTTGCTGTGGTGTGGGCCCTGAAGAAGCTGAGGCCATACTTGTTTGGCACTCACTTCATAGTTCAGACTGACCACAAGCCCCTCCTATGGCTTAAACAGATGAAAGGTGAAAACCCAAAACTTTTGAGGTGGTCCATTTCCCTACATGGGATGGACTATGCAGTGGAACATAGGCCTGGGACCCAACATGCCAATGCAGATGGACTCTCAAGGTATTTCCACTTAGAGCACGAAGACTCAACTGGTCAAGGTTAGTTTAGTGTCCCTGCGTCTGGGGGGGGGGTTGTGTAGGAGAGTAGGATCTGCCTCTTATGTTGCCCCCACTTTTTTTCTGATGTTTACACTGGTTTCTGGCTATAGTCAGGCTGGGACCCTGCCAATCAGGGCCCCAGCCTCTCTGTTCTCTCTAAACGACTTGGAGTGCACTCTAGGTGCACTAGTGATTGGATACTGTGGTACCTTATGAGTCCCTAGTATATGGTACCTTAGGTGCCAAGGGCATAGGTACTTCACAGGCCTACCAGGGGCTGAAGCATGTATTATGCCACCCCTGGGAAGCAGACTAAATCTGACACCACAGGTCTGCTACTGCAGCCTGGGTAAGGTGGTGCATGCACCCCTTACTGTGATATAGGCTACCTATATCACTACATAGATACACACATATAAACCTATAAGTCACTCCTATGGCAGGCCTTATCAATCCTGAAGGCAGAGTGCTTGGTTCCTATGTAAGAGGGTGCCCCTGCATGAGCAGAGCCCCTCTGCAGCATTCTGAGACCCTTCTCTGATGCTGTTTGTAATGCAGCCTGACCATATACTCTTAAGCGCATTATAACCCCGCGTTAAATGCTAACTTTGGAATGGCTGCACGGAAACCTGTCGTGTTTGGTGTCAAACATCTTGGAATACTACCCCCCCACCAGTTCTGGCAGCGGGGGTAGCATTCCACCCTTCTAGAGGGATAGACATGTACCTACTGTGGAAACGCGGTAGAATCCTGAAGAGCCCTGGCATCACAAAATGGATGCCACCAGTCACAGACACTGGGCTGCCCTCCTGCTGATGACCGAAACTCGCAGTGGAGGAAGCCCAACAATAGGTATCCTGTCACAGGGAGGTGTGACCACCTCCCAGACAGGGTTTAGTGTATTGGGGCTGGGTGGGTGCACTCCTAGAGTGCTTTGAAGTCCTGCACTGGGGGAGCAGAAGGCTCCTCTGTGCATACACCAGTTCAAACCGGCTCAGGGGCTACCTGCCCCTGCTCTGGCGCGAAACTGGGCAAAGGGAAGTGGGTGTAGCCACCCACTCCCCTGACCCTCCCATAGGTGGGGTCTTAGATCTAGTCCCTCCCTTCCTTTTTAGTATAAGGTAGGGAACCCTTGAACTTGCAAACTAGATATCCCTGGATGACGCTCTGAAGAAGAATCCTGGACCTTCGATGTTCCACTACCTCTGGAAGACTGAAGAATCTCCCTTGGAGTCAAGGAGTGACTCCCCTGCTTGGCAGGCACCAAAAACTGAAACTGCGGTCGCAAACTACGCCGCTCCTGCCGGAGCCCTAGGTCCCTGCAGCCCAAGATGAAGATTTCCTGACTTCTCCAAGGCCATTGTGAGTCCCCAGCGAAGCTGAAGCAAGTGGACCCCACGAGTGACGAGGAACCACAGTCCCTGGGTACCGTGCACTATTGTCAAGTGCAACCCCTTCACAACGTTCTACGAATCTTTGCTTTAGATCATGTGTGGTCCCAGCCTCTAGCAAGAATCCCTCCGAGGATCAGAGGCCTACCCCGTCCCGAGTGACCATGGTCCCCTGTTGAAGTAATCCTCCTGATTCGTCTTTGCGATCCCTTGCCAGCTGGCTTGTGGGTCCCCTGAAGACTTTTCTACAAATCCAAAGGGCTCCCCTGGTTGCTCGAGGCCTGCCCTGACTTACCTTTGCTGGGTGCATTCCCCAGACCTTGCTGGTCTGCACCATTGACTTTTTGCTTTTTTCCATGAGACTTGCAGCTACCAAGGCTTGTTGGCTCCAATTGGGTCGCTGACACCGCAGTCAGCTGCAGACTCTGTGGGACACTCTGAATCCAGCTCCTGGTCATCCTCGACACCTCCTGGACCTCGTGGCTGAAGAGTCAAGACACCCGTGAACAACCTGAATCTGTCGACGACGGTGGACATTCATCTTCCTTGCCCCGGGTCACTGCCCAGTGACTTTGAACACTGTCCCCTCTGCTTTCAGGTCTTCCTTCTTCTGAATCCAGGCTTGGATTCCACCGGACACTTCTTCTGGCTTCACAAGCAGCAAGTCTTCATTGGCTCCCATTGAAAACGACGCCGCGACCCGACACCAAAGGACACCTATGCACCCGGCTTCCCTGGGTGAGGTCACTCCAGCACTACAGTGCTCCTGTGGGTGTTGGTCCTAGAACTACTTACCCTGTAAGTGACTTGCTTGTAGCTACTCCCGAAGTGCCCTGAAACTCATAATTTCCAACCGCGACTTGCCCCATTGAAGTCTACGGCGACCCGCGCCTGTGTTCACTCACTGCACGCGTCCCCCGTGGGTCCTTTACTTACCTGCCTTGGGTGGTTTCGTGAGGCCCCAGCACTTCTGAAGGCCCTAGGCCTTGTCCCTTTGCAAGTCGTTGTTCTTAAGTCTCTTTTTTAGTATATGGTCTGGTACGCCCCTAGGGCCCCAGCCATATTTGTGCTTAATTTATTGTGAAACGTTGATTTGTGCATATGTTCCTGACTTCTAATCTCACAAGAGATTAGTAGAGAGTTGTTTAGTAATAAATACATATATATTTGATATATATACCTGTGTGGTGTCTTTTCATTTGGTGATTCAAGAGATTGTGTGGTAAAACAAACTGCTTTACATTCCTCCAAGACTTAGCCTGAAGGCTGCTCTCCACAGCTACCACTAGGATAGCTTTCTATAAAGGTTGTCTTAAACCTACCTACCATAAGAGTCGAATTGTACTGGTGCAAGGTGTTCACTTTAACTAGTGAACAGCATATACCAGGCCAACTTCTCACATTGGTGGCAGCGTGTGGGATTCCAGCTTGCTATTGTTTTACCAGAAAATCTCTATTTGAGTTACTAACTGAAAACCACTATAGGTACTCAAGGTACATATAAAGTCAAGCTTGGTATCAATAAGTTCTACTGAACTTAGAGCTGTGTGCCAAGGGATAGCACACCCTTTCTACAGCTCAAGCTAGTATCAGTAGGCCACAAACTAGTGTAGGTAGTACAACACTGCACAACACTAGAATGTCCTTAAGGGGTGGACCCAGTGGATCCACTCAGCCTCAGTATAAGGACATGACTTTCTTTGACTTGAAAGCCATGTGTGCTGAAAGGCACCTGAAGCTAGGGCAGAGTCCCTCCACACTACACCTGATAGATCTGCTGACAGCAGATGATCTTAGATTAGCTCTAGGAGCTAATGGGTCTGAATCAGTGAGTGGGTAAATTACAGTGTCTGGGTCAGATGATGGACATCATCGTTAGACAACATCTGCGCACCTTGCACTGGCTGCCGGTCACTAAGCGTGTTAAGTTCAAAGCCCTTGTGGTTGCCCATCGTGCTCTCCACGGATTGGGGCCAGCTTACCTAAGGAAGCGCTTTGAGTTCTATACCCCTACCAGAGATCTGAGGTCAGCTTCTCAGTATCTTGCCCGGTTACCTCGGGTCCGTCGTCAAAGAATGGGGGGCAGATCTCTTGCATTTCGGGCAGCCACCGCCTGGAATTTGTTGCCCTTCTCGCTGCGTAACACCCATGATCTTAGACTTTTTAAAAAACAGCTCAAAACACTTCTGTTTTAACCTGCGATTCTCTTTCTAGCTGCACCTCAAGGCTCGCGCCGGGACACTCCTGGGAGTATCTGAGCGCGTTATAAACTTCATTAACATAACATAACATCAGGATGACCAAGACTCTGTGGTTGTAGGGCCAGGTCCCAAGGGGTCTGAACAGGACAGAGGAATTCTCCCTAAGAGAACTGACATAGTGGAAGAGAGGCCTAGGTACCTTTCTAGGGAATCTGAACACTCCTACCACTCTGGCAGAAAATCTGTCTACCAGAGGAACTCCTACTTCTCAAGAAGAGAGACCTCCTCTGACAGAATGTACAAACTGCTGCAGTATGAGGAAGCAAGGTTTGCCCTCAAAACCAAGCAGTTGGCATTAGATAAGGAATCCCTGGAGCTCCAGAGAGCTTCTAGAAAAGAGGGGTTAGAACCCCTGGTGGCAGCAACAGTGTCCCTAGAGGCAGAGAATATATTCCAGACCATAGGAACCTGAGCAAGGTTGTTCCTCCCTACCAGAGTGGGGATGATATCCATAAGTGGGTAACTGCTATGGAAAGGGCCTGTAGAGTACAACAGGTCCCCCAAAAGCAGTGGGCAGCAATCTTGTGGCTCTCCTTTTCAGATAAAGGTAGAGACAAGCTCCTCACTGTTAGAGACGAGGATGCTGATGACTATGAAGTCCTGAAGAGTGCACTGATAGATGGGTTTGGCTTAACCCCTGAGCAGTACAGGTTGAAGTTCAGAGACACCCAGAAGGCACAGACTCAGGACTGGACTGACTTTGTAGATTGTGCAACCAAGGCTCTGGAGGGTTGGCTGGTTGGCAGTAGGGTTACTGATTTCAAGGGATTGTATAATCTAATGATGAGAGAACAGATCCTTAATAATTGCCAGAACCAGTTGTTGCATCAATACCTGGTGGACTCAGATCTGACCTCTCCCCAAGAATTGGGAAAGAAGGCAGACAAGTGGGTCAGAACCAGGGTGAGGCAGAAAACCCAGAACCAAGGGGGTGACACAAAGAAGCAGGATTCTAAGGGCTCTGAGAAAAGTGGGGATAAGTCAAAAGACCAGAAGTCTTCACAAGGGCCCCAAAAATCTGCATCTGGTGGGGAGTCACAATCCAACAAGGGAAAAGGCCAAAAGAAGCCCTGGTGCAAATTCTGTAAACAGAAAGGGCACTGGACTTCTGATTGTAACAAGTCCAAAGACCAAACCACCACCACTCCTGCCCCTAAGGCAACTGTTCCCCCTAGTTCAGCTACTGGTGGAGGTGGTACTCAGAATAAGGGTGTAGTAGGGTTGACCCTGGGTTCTGAAGTGGACTCTGGCCTAGTCAGAGTACCCACTCAGGCAATGCTGATTTGTGATGGAGACATTGACATGTCCTTCCTGGTGAGCCCCAGTAATCTGGGCAAATACAAACAGCAGCCTGTAATAAATGGCAAACAGGCTTTGGCATTTATGGACACAGGTGCTAGTGTCACCATGGTGGCAGAGGATCTTGTGGACCCTGGACAGATCATCCTGGGCGAAATGTACCAGGTGACCAATGCAAGCAATGTCAGGACCAACCATAGTCTGGCAGTTGTGAATTTCTCCTGGGGAGGGGTAACTGGCCTCAAGAAGGTTGTAGTCAGTGCAGACCTCCCTGTAGAATGTCTATTGGGCAATGATCTAGAAACTTCAGCCTGGTCTGAAGTAGAGTTATGGACTAAATGTAAGTCCGTTTTTATATAGCGCAGCTACTCACCCTTACGGGTCTCAAGGCGCTGGGGGCCGGAGTGGAAATTAAGTGAGCTATTGCCCAGAGTCACATGGTGCTGAGCTGAGGCCGGAGCTGGGGATCGAACCGTGAACCCTGTGCTCCGAAGTCAGCTGCCCTGGCCGCTGCACCACACCTCTCCACCACTCATGCTGAGATGTTGGGCATCCCTGCAAAGGTATTTGCTGTGACCAGGTCACAGGCCAAAATGCATGACACTGAACCAGCTCTGGATCCTGAAACCATGGACCAGATGCTTCCCAAGAAGAGGAGCAGTAGGGGTAAGGCAGTGCCTTCCCCTCTGTCTCAGATCACTGATTCCCCTCTTGAGGGAGGAGGAGCAGATCCTGAAGAAGGAACTGCCCCAGAGGAACTTGAGCCTGATCAGGTTGAGTTCTTGGGGGCAGGGGGCCCTTCTAGGGAAGATCTGAGTAAGGAGCAACAGTGGTGCCCCTCTCTTGAACCCCTCAGACAGCAGGCTGCTGCTGAGGCTGCTGGGAGTGCTAGTGGGTCCCATAAAGTTTATTGGGATGAGGGACTCCTATATTCTGAGGGTAGAGATCCAGCCCCTGGAGCCACCAGGAGGTTGGTAATACCTCAGAAGTTTAGGGGGTTCCTCTTGACCCTAGCACATGATATCCCTTTAGCAGGTCACTTGGGCCAAAACAAGACCGGGGACAAGCTTGTTCCACATTTTCATTGGCCACATATGTCAGAGGACACAAAGGAGTTTTGTCGCTCCTGTGTCACATGCCAAGCCAGTGGCAAGGCAGGTGGCAGCACAAAGGCCCCCCTGATACCACTACCTGTGGTGGGGGTACCCTTTGAAAGGGTAGGGATTGACATTGTTGGTCCCCTTGACCCTCAAACTGCATCTGGGCACAGATTTATCCTGGTGGTAGTGGATCATGCCACCAGGTACCCAGAGGCAATTCCCCTGAGGACCACCACAGCCCCTGTGGTGGCAAGAGCCCTCATTGGAGTTTTCTCCAGAGTGGGTTTCCCAAAGGAGGTCATCTCTGACAGAGATACCAACTTCATGTCAGGATATTTGAAGGCAATATGGAAGGAGTGTGGTGTAACTTATAAGTTCACCACCCCCTATCACCCACAATGCAATGGGTTGGTTGAACGTTTCAACAAAACCCTGAAGGGAATGATTAAAGGACTCCCAGAGAAGCTTAGGCGGAAATGGGACCTTCTTCTTCCCTGCCTGTTGTTTGCATACAGAGAGGTTCCACAGAAGGGGGTTGGTTACAGCCCATTTGAGCTTCTGTTTGGGCATCCTGTAAGAGGTCCATTATGTTTGGTAAAAGAGGGCTGGGAGTTACCTCTCAAACCCCCCAAACAAGATGTGATGGACTATGTACTTGGTCTCCGCTCCAGGATGGCCGAATACATGAAAAAGGCAACCAAAAACCTGGAGGCCAGCCAAGAATTACAAAAAGCTTGGCATGAAAGGCTGTGCTGACTGTGTACCAGCCAGAACAGAAAGTGTGGGTGTTGGAGCCTGTGGCCCCAGCAGCCCTCCAAGACAAATGGAGTGGCCCCCATACAATAGTTGAGCAAAAGGGAGAAGTCACCTATCTGGTGAATCTTGGAACTCCCAGGAGCCCCCTGAGGGTGCTCCATGTCAACAGATTAAAGCCATATGTTGACAGGGCTGACATGGGCTTGCTCATGGCAACTGATGAGGAACAGGAGGAGGAGAGTGAACCTCTCCCTGACCTGCTCTCACAGAACCCTGATGATGGGTCAGTAGATGGTGTTGCTTTGGCAAGCAGCCTCACTGACCGTCAGCAAACTGAGTGCAGACAAGTTCTGCAGCAGTACAGACATATGTTTAGCCTGACCCCTAGTCAGACTACCTGGTGCACCCATGAGGTGGACACTGGGGACAGTCTGCCTGTCAAGAGTAAAATCTACAGGCAACCTGACCATGTCAGGGACTGTATAAGGACTGAAGTCCAGAAAATGTTGGAGTTAGGTGTGATTGAGCCTTCAGATAGCCCTTGGGCTAGCCCAGTAGTCCTAGTGCCCAAGCCTCATACCCAGGGTGGTAAGAAAGAAATGAGGTTTTGTGTAGACTACAGAGGCCTCAATGGAGTCACCAGGACTGATGCCTATCCCATACCAAGGGCAGATGAACTGATTGATACTTTGGCCTCAGCCAAGTATCTGAGTACATTTGACCTAACAGCTGGCTACTGGCAGATCAGGTTAGCTGATGATGCAAACGCCAAAACAGCATTTTCGACCCCTGGGGGCACTACCACTTTGTGGTGATGCCCTTTGGATTGAAAAATGCACCTGCCACTTTTCAGAGGTTGGTGAACAAAGTTCTGTCGCGGATGGAAACTTATTGCTCAGCTTATCTAGATTATATTGCTGTCTTTAGTTCCTCCTGGCAGGATCACCTGGTCCACCTCAGAAATGTTTTGGAGGCTCTGCAGAAAGCAGGCCTCACTATCAAGGCCACTAAGTGCCAGATAGGGCAGAGTCAGGTTGTGTACCTGGGCCACCTTGTGGGTGGAGGCCAGGTTCAGCCTTTACAGAGTAAAATCCAAACCATAATGGAATGGGTTGCTCCAACCACCCAGACACAGGTGAGAGATTTCTTAGGCCTGACTGGGTACTATAGGAGGTTTGTGAAGGGATATGGATCTATAGTGACCCCCTTGAATGATCTGACCTCAAAGAAAATGCCAAAAAAGGTTCAGTGGACAGCTAGCTGTCAGAAGGCATTTGAAGACCTAAAGCAGGCCATGTGCACTGCCCCCATCTTACAGAGTCCAGACTACACCAAAAAGTTCATTGTCCAAACAGATGCTTCTGAGCTGGGTGTGGGAGCTGTACTGTCTCAACTGAATGATGAAGGTCAAGACCAGCCAGTAGCTTTTATTAGCAGGAGGCTGATCCCTAGAGAGAAACGTTGGTCAGCTATAGAGAGGGAGGCCTTTGCTGTGGTGTGGGCCCTGAAGAAGCTGAGGCCATACTTGTTTGGCACTCACTTCATAGTTCAGACTGACCACAAGCCCCTCCTATGGCTTAAACAGATGAAAGGTGAAAACCCAAAACTTTTGAGGTGGTCCATTTCCCTACATGGGATGGACTATGCAGTGGAACATAGGCCTGGGATCCAACATGCCAATGCAGATGGACTCTCAAGGTATTTCCACTTAGAGCACGAAGACTCAACTGGTCAAGGTTAGTTTAGTGTCCCTGCGTCTGGGGGGTTGTGTAGGAGAGTAGGATCTGCCTCTTATGTTGCCCCCACTTTTTTTCTGATGTTTACACTGGTTTCTGGCTATAGTCAGGCTGGGACCCTGCCAATCAGGGCCCCAGCCTCTCTGTTCTCTCTAAACGACTTGGAGTGCACTCTAGGTGCACTAGTGACTGGATACTGTGGTACCTTATGAGTCCCTTGTATATGGTACCTTAGGTGGCAAGGGCATAGGTACTTCACAGGCCTACCAGGGGCTGAAGCATGTATTATGCCACCCCTGGGAAGCAGACTAAATCTGACACCACAGGTCTGCTACTGCAGCCTGGGTAAGGTGGTGCATGCACTCCTTACTGTGATATAGGCTACCTATATCACTACATAGATACACACATATAAACCTATAAGTCACTCCTATGGCAGGCCTTATCAATCCTGAAGGCAGAGTGCTTGGTTCCTATGTAAGAGGGTGCCCCTGCATGAGCAGAGCCCCTCTGCAGCATTCTGAGACCCTTCTCTGATGCTGTTTGTAGTGCAGCCTGACCATATACTCTTAAGCGCATTATAACCCCGCGTTAAATGCTAACTTTGGAATGGCTGCACGGAAACCTGTCGTGTTTGGTGTCAAACATCTTGGAATACTACCCCCCACCAGTTCTGGCGGCGGGGGTAGCATTCCACCCTTCTAGAGGGATAGACATGTACCTACTGTGGAAACGCGGTAGAATCCTGAAGAGCCCTGGCATCACAAAATGGATGCCACCAGTCACAGACACTGGGCTGCCCTCCTGCTGATGACCGAAACTCGCAGTGGAGGAAGCCCAACAATAGGTATCCTGTCACAGGGAGGTGTGACCACCTCCCAGACAGGGTTTAGTGTATTGGGGCTGGGTGGGTGCACTCCTAGAGTGCTTTGAAGTCCTGCACTGGGGGAGCAGAAGGCTCCTCTGTGCATACACCAGTTCAAACCGGCTCAGGGGCTACCTGCCCCTGCTCTGGCGCGAAACTGGGCAAAGGGAAGTGGGTGTAGCCACCCACTCCCCTGACCCTCCCATAGGTGGGGTCTTAGAGCTAGTCCCTCCCTTCCTTTTTAGTATAAGGTAGGGAACCCTTGAACTTGCAAACTAGATATCCCTGGATGACGCTCTGAAGAAGAATCCTGGACCTTCGATGTTCCACTACCTCTGGAAGACTTAAGAATCTCCCTTGGAGTCAAGGAGTGACTCCCCTGCTTGGCAGGCACCAAAAACTGAAACTGCGGTCGCAAACTACGCCGCTCCCGCCGGAGCCCTAGGTCCCTGCAGCCCAAGATGAAGATTTCCTGACTTCTCCAAGGCCATTGTGAGTCCCCAGTGAAGCTGAAGCAAGTGGACCCCACGAGTGACGAGGAACCACAGTCCCTGGGTACCGTGCACTATTGTCAAGTGCAACCCCTTCACAACGTTCTACGAATCTTTGCTTTAGATCATGTGTGGTCCCAGCCTCTAGCAAGAATCCCTCCAAGGATCAGAGGCCTACCCCGTCCCGAGTGACCATGGTCCTCTGTTGAAGTAATCCTCCTAAGGCATCTTTGCGATCCCTTGCCAGCCGGCTTGTGGGTCCCCTGAAGACTTTTCTACAAATCCAAAGGGCTCCCCTGGTTGCTCGAGGCCTGCCCTGACTTACCTTTGCTGGGTGCATTCCCCAGACCTTGCTGGTCTGCACCATTGACTTTTTGCTTTTTCCATGAGACTTGCATCTACCAAGGCTTGTTGGCTCTAATTGGGTCGCTGACACGGCAGTCAGCTGCAGACTCTGTGGGACACTCAGAATCCAGCTCCTGGTCATCCTCGACACCTCCTGGACCTCGTGGCCGAAGAGTCAAGACACCTGTGAACGACCTGAATCTGTCGACGACGGTGGGCATTCATCTTCCTTGCCCCGGGTCACTGCCCAGTGACTTTGAACACTGTCCCCTCTGCTTTCAGGTCTTCCTTCTTCCGAATCCAGGCTTGGATTCCACCGGACACTTCTTCCGGCTTCACAAGCAGCAAGTCTTCATTGGCTCCCATTGAAAACGACGCCGCGACCCGACACCAAAGGACACCTATGCACCCGGCTTCCCTGGGTGAGGTCACTCCAGCACTACAGTGCTCCTGTGGGTGTTGGTCCTAGAACTACTTACCCTGTAAGTGACTTGCTTGTAGCTACTCCCGAAGTGCCCTGAAACTCATAATTTCCAACCGCGACTTGCCCCATTGAAGTCTACGGCGACCCGCGCCTGTGTTCACTCACTGCACGCGTCCCCCGTGGGTCCTTTACTTACCTGCCTTGGGTGGTTTCGTGAGGCCCCAGTACTTCTGAAGGCCCCAGGCCTTGTCCCTTTGCAAGTCGTTGTTCATAAGTCTCTTTTTTAGTATATGGTCTGGTACGCCCCTAGGGCCCCAGCCATATTTGTGCTTAATTTATTGTGAAACGTTGATTTGTGCATATGTTCCTGACTTCTAATCTCACAAGAGATTAGTAGAGAGTTGTTTAGTAATAAATACATATATATTTGATATATATACCTGTGTGGTGTCTTTTCATTTGGTGATTCAAGAGATTGTGTGGTAAAACAAACTGCTTTACATTCCTCCAAGACTTAGCCTGAAGGCTGCTCTCCACAGCTACCACTAGGATAGCTTTCTATAAAGGTTGTCTTAAACCTACCTACCATAAGAGTCGAATTGTACTGGTGCAAGGTGTTCACTTTAACTAGTGAACAGCATATACCAGGCCAACTTCTCACATTGGTGGCAGCGTGTGGGATTCCAGCTTGCTATTGTTTTACCAGAAAATCTCTATTTGAGTTACTAACTGAAAACCACTATAGGTACTCAAGGTACATATAAAGTCAAGCTTGGTATCAATAAGTTCTACTGAACTTAGAGCTGTGTGCCAAGGGATAGCACACCCTTTCTACAGCTCAAGCTAGTATCAGTAGGCCACAAACTAGTGTAGGTAGTACAACACTGCACAACACTAGAATGTCCTTAAGGGGTGGACCCAGTGGATCCACTCAGCCTCAGTATAAGGACATGACTTTCTTTGACTTGAAAGCCATGTGTGCTGAAAGGCACCTGAAGCTAGGGCAGAGTCCCTCCACACTACACCTGATAGATCTGCTGACAGCAGATGATCTTAGATTAGCTCTAGGAGCTAATGGGTCTGAATCAGTGAGTGGGTAAATTACAGTGTCTGGGTCAGATGATGGACATCAGGATGACCAAGACTCTGTGGTTGTAGGGCCAGGTCCCAAGGGGTCTGAACAGGACAGAGGAATTCTCCCTAAGAGAACTGACATAGTGGAAGAGAGGCCTAGGTCCCTTTCTAGGGAATCTGAACACTCCTACCACTCTGGCAGAGAATCTGTCTACCAGAGGAACTCCTACTTCTCAAGAAGAGAGACCTCCTCTGACAGAATGTACAAACTGCTGCAGTATGAGGAAGCAAGGTTTGCCCTCAAAACCAAGCAGTTGGCATTAGATAAGGAATCCCTGGAGCTCCAGAGAGCTTCTAGAAAAGAGGGGTTAGAACCCCCTGGTGGCAGCAACAGTGTCCCTAGAGGCAGAGAATATATTCCAGACCATAGGAACCTGAGCAAGGTTGTTCCTCCCTACCAGAGTGGGGATGATATCCATAAGTGGGTAACTGCTATGGAAAGGGCCTGTAGAGTACAACAGGTCCCCCAAAAGCAGTGGGCAGCAATCTTGTGGCTCTCCTTTTCAGATAAAGGTAGAGACAAGCTCCTCACTGTTAGAGACGAGGATGCTGATGACTATGAAGTCCTGAAGAGTGCACTGATAGATGGGTTTGGCTTAACCCCTGAGCAGTACAGGTTGAAGTTCAGAGACACCCAGAAGGCACAGACTCAGGACTGGACTGACTTTGTTGATTGTGCAACCAAGGCTCTGGAGGGTTGGCTGGTTGGCAGTAGGGTTACTGATTTCAAGGGATTGTATAATCTAATGATGAGAGAACAGATCCTTAATAATTGCCAGAACCAGTTGTTGCATCAATACCTGGTGGACTCAGATCTGACCTCTCCCCAAGAATTGGGAAAGAAGGCAGACAAGTGGGTCAGAACCAGGGTGAGGCAGAAAACCCAGAACCAAGGGGGTGACAAAAAGAAGCAGGATTCTAAGGGCTCTGAGAAAAGTGGGGATAAGTCAAAAGACCAGAAGTCTTCACAAGGGCCCCAAAAATCTGCATCTGGTGGGGAGTCACAATCCAACAAGGGAAAAGGCCAAAAGAAGCCCTGGTGCAAATTCTGTAAACAGAAAGGGCACTGGACTTCTGATTGTAACAAGTCCAAAGACCAAACCACCACCACTCCTGCCCCTAAGGCAACTGTTCCCCCTAGTTCAGCTACTGGTGGAGGTGGTACTCAGAATAAGGGTGTAGTAGGGTTGACCCTGGGTTCTGAAGTGGACTCTGGCCTAGTCAGAGTACCCACTCAGGCAATGCTGATTTGTGATGGAGACATTGACATGTCCTTCCTGGTGAGCCCCAGTAATCTGGGCAAATACAAACAGCAGCCTGTAATAAATGGCAAACAGGCTTTGGCATTTATGGACACAGGTGCTAGTGTCACCATGGTGGCAGAGGATCTTGTGGACCCTGGACAGATCATCCTGGGCGAAATGTACCAGGTGACCAATGCAAGCAATGTCAGGACCAACCATAGTCTGGCAGTTGTGAATTTCTCCTGGGGAGGGGTAACTGGCCTCAAGAAGGTTGTAGTCAGTGCAGACCTCCCTGTAGAATGTCTATTGGGCAATGATCTAGAAACTTCAGCCTGGTCTGAAGTAGAGTTATGGACTAAATGTAAAAATGTAAGTCCGTTTTTATATAGCGCCGCTACTCACCCTTACGGGTCTCAAGGTGCTGGGGGCCGGAGTGGAAATTAAGTGAGCTATTGCCCAGAGTCACATGGTGCTGAGCTGAGGCCGGAGCCGGGGATCGAACCGTGAACCCTGTGCTCCGAAGTCAGCTGCCCTGGCCGCTGCACCACACCTCTCCACCACTCATGCTGAGATGTTGGGCATCCCTGCAAAGGTATTTGCTGTGACCAGGTCACAGGCCAAAATGCATGACACTGAACCAGCTCTGGATCCTGAAACCATGGACCAGATGCTTCCCAAGAAGAGGAGCAGTAGGGGTAAGGCAGTGCCTTCCCCTCTGTCTCAGATCACTGATTCCCCTCTTGAGGGAGGAGGAGCAGATCCTGAAGAAGGAACTGCCCCAGAGGAACTTGAGCCTGATCAGGTTGAGTTCTTGGGGGCAGGGGGCCCTTCTAGGGAAGATCTGAGTAAGGAGCAACAGTGCTGCCCCTCTCTTGAACCCCTCAGACAGCAGGCTGCTGCTGAGGCTGCTGGGAGTGCTAGTGGGTCCCATAAAGTTTATTGGGATGAGGGACTCCTATATTCTGAGGGTAGAGATCCAGCCCCTGGAGCCACCAGGAGGTTGGTAATACCTCAGAAGTTTAGGGGGTTCCTCTTGACCCTAGCACATGATATCCCTTTAGCAGGTCACTTGGGCCAAAACAAGACCTGGGACAAGCTTGTTCCACATTTTCATTGGCCACATATGTCAGAGGACACAAAGGAGTTTTGTCGCTCCTGTGTCACATGCCAAGCCAGTGGCAAGGCAGGTGGCACCACAAAGGCCCCCTGATACCACTACCTGTGGTGGGGGTACCCTTTGAAAGGGTAGGGATTGACATTGTTGGTCCCCTTGACCCTCAAACTGCATCTGGGCACAGATTTATCCTGGTGGTAGTGGATCATGCCACCAGGTACCCAGAGAGCAATTCCCCTGAGGACCACCACAGCCCCTGTGGTGGCAAGAGCCCTCATTGGAGTTTTCTCCAGAGTGGGTTTCCCAAAGGAGGTCATCTCTGACAGAGATACCAACTTCATGTCAGGATATTTGAAGGCAATATGGAAGGAGTGTGGTGTAACTTATAAGTTCACCACCCCCTATCACCCACAATGCAATGGGTTGGTTGAACGTTTCAACAAAACCCTGAAGGGAATGATTAAAGGACTCCCAGAGAAGCTTAGGCGGAAAATGGACCTTCTTCTTCCCTGCCTGTTGTTTGCATACAGAGAGGTTCCACAGAAGGGGGTTGGTTACAGCCCATTTGAGCTTCTGTTTGGGCATCCTGTAAGAGGTCCATTATGTTTGGTAAAAGAGGGCTGGGAGTTACCTCTCAAACCCCCAAACAAGATGTGATGGACTATGTACTTGGTCTCCGCTCCAGGATGGCCGAATACATGAAAAAGGCAACCAAAAACCTGGAGGCCAGCCAAGAATTACAAAAAGCTTGGCATGACCAAAGGCTGTGCTGACTGTGTACCAGCCAGAACAGAAAGTGTGGGTGTTGGAGCCTGTGGCCCCAGCAGCCCTCCAAGACAAATGGAGTGGCCCCCATACAATAGTTGAGCAAAAGGGAGAAGTCACCTATCTGGTGAATCTTGGAACTCCCAGGAGCACCCTGAGGGTGCTCCATGTCAACAGATTAAAGCCATATGTTGACAGGGCTGACATGGGCTTGCTCATGGCAACTGATGAGGAACAGGAGGAGGAGAGTGAACCTCTCCCTGACCTGCTCTCACAGAACCCTGATGATGGGTCAGTAGATGGTGTTGCTTTGGCAAGCAGCCTCACTGACCGTCAGCAAACTGAGTGCAGACAAGTTCTGCAGCAGTACAGACATATGTTTAGCCTGACCCCTAGTCAGACTACCTGGTGCACCCATGAGGTGGACACTGGGGACAGTCTGCCTGTCAAGAGTAAAATCTACAGGCAACCTGACCATGTCAGGGACTGTATAAGGACTGAAGTCCAGAAAATGTTGGAGTTAGGTGTGATTGAGCCTTCAGATAGCCCTTAATTAAATTAAATTAAATTTGTACTTGTAAAGCGCACCCATACCCCCAAAGGGGTGTCCAGGCGCTGTACGCATACCGCTGTGGAACCCTTCCTGGCTTTTCCCTGTGAAATGTCCACTCCTGGGCACCCCCAGGGTGAAGCCAGGCATCCCAGCGCTGTTGGGGCCGTTGTGGAGATTAAGCAAGCTATTGCCCAGAGTTGCAGAGTGGGACCCATGATTAGAATAGGCACCGAGGCGAGAATTATCAGGTCCGATGAAATTGAGCCCAAGACCCGCCGAGGCGGGAATTGAACCCTGGTCCCGGGCCAGATCTCTGCATCAGGGTCTGCCGCTCTAACCATTGAGCCACACTTCTCCACCCTAGCCCAGTAGTCCTAGTGCCCAAGCCTCATACCCAGGGTGGTAAGAAAGAAATTAGGTTTTGTGTAGACTACAGAGGCCTCAATGGAGTCACCAGGACTGATGCCTATCCCATACCAAGGGCAGATGAACTGATTGATACTTTGGCCTCAGCCAAGTATCTGAGTACATTTGACCTAACAGCTGGCTACTGGCAGATCAGGTTAGCTGATGATGCAAAAGCCAATACAGCATTTTCAACCCCTGGGGGCACTACCACTTTGTGGTGATGCCCTTTGGATTGAAAAATGCACCTGCCACTTTTCAGAGGTTGGTGAACAAAGTTCTGTCGCGGATGGAAACTTATTGCTCAGCTTATCTAGATGATATTGCTGTCTTTAGTTCCTCCTGGCAGGATCACCTGGTCCACCTCAGAAATGTTTTGGAGGCTCTGCAGAAAGCAGGCCTCACTATCAAGGCCACTAAGTGCCAGATAGGGCAGAGTCAAGTTGTGTACCTGGGCCACCTTGTGGGTGGAGGCCAGGTTCAGCCTTTACAGAGTAAAATCCAAACCATAATGGAATGGGTTGCTCCAACCACCCAGACACAGGTGAGAGACTTCTTAGGCCTGACTGGGTACTATAGGAGGTTTGTGAAGGGATATGGATCTATAGTGACCCCCTTGAATGATCTGACCTCAAAGAAAATGCCAAAAAAGGTTCAGTGGACAGCTAGCTGTCAGAAGGCATTTGAAGACCTAAAGCAGGCCATGTGCACTGCCCCCATCTTACAGAGTCCAGACTACACCAAAAAGTTCATTGTCCAAACAGATGCTTCTGAGCTGGGTGTGGGAGCTGTACTGTCTCAACTGAATGATGAAGGTCAAGACCAGCCAGTAGCTTTTATTAGCAGGAGGCTGATCCCTAGAGAGAAACGTTGGTCAGCTATAGAGAGGGAGGCCTTTGCTGTGGTGTGGGCCCTGAAGAAGCTGAGGCCATACTTGTTTGGCACTCACTTCATAGTTCAGACTGACCACAAGCCCCTCCTATGGCTTAAACAGATGAAAGGTGAAAACCCAAAACTTTTGAGGTGGTCCATTTCCCTACATGGGATGGACTATGCAGTGGAACATAGGCCTGGGACCCAACATGCCAATGCAGATGGACTCTCAAGGTATTTCCACTTAGAGCACGAAGACTCAACTGGTCAAGGTTAGTTTAGTGTCCCTGCGTCTGGGGGGGTTGTGTAGGAGAGTAGGATCTGCCTCTTATGTTGCCCCCACTTTTTTCTGATGTTTACACTGGTTTCTGGCTATAGTCAGGCTGGGACCCTGCCAATCAGGGCCCCAGCCTCTCTGTTCTCTCTAAACGACTTGGAGTGCACTCTAGGTGCACTAGTGATTGGATACTGTGGTACCTTATGAATCCCTAGTATATGGTACCTTAGGTGCCAAGGGCATAGGTACTTCACAGGCCTACCAGGGGCTGAAGCATGTATTATGCCACCCCTGGGAAGCAGACTAAATCTGACACCACAGGTCTGCTACTGCAGCCTGGGTAAGGTGGTGCATGCACCCCTTACTGTGATATAGGCTACCTATATCACTACATAGATACACACATATAAACCTATAAGTCACTCCTATGGCAGGCCTTATCAATCCTGAAGGCAGAGTGCTTGGTTCCTATGTAAGAGGGTGCCCCTGCATGAGCAGAGCCCCTCTGCAGCATTCTGAGACCCTTCTCTGATGCTGTTTGTAGTGCAGCCTGACCATATACTCTTAAGCGCATTATAACCCCGCGTTAAATGCTAACTTTGGAATGGCTGCACGGAAACCTGTCGTGTTTGGTGTCAAACATCTTGGAATACTACCCCCCCACCAGTTCTGGCAGCGGGGGTAGCATTCCACCCTTCTAGAGGGATAGACATGTACCTACTGTGGAAACGCGGTAGAATCCTGAAGAGCCCTGGCATCACAAAATGGATGCCACCAGTCACAGACACTGGGCTGCCCTCCTGCTGATGACCGAAACTCGCAGTGGAGGAAGCCCAACAATAGGTATCCTGTCACAGGGAGGTGTGACCACCTCCCAGACAGGGTTTAGTGTATTGGGGCTGGGTGGGTGCACTCCTAGAGTGCTTTGAAGTCCTGCACTGGGGGAGCAGAAGGCTCCTCTGTGCATACACCAGTTCAAACCGGCTCAGGGGCTACCTGCCCCTGCTCTGGCGTGAAACTGGGCAAAGGGAAGTGGGTGTAGCCACCCACTCCCCTGACCCTCCCATAGGTGGGGTCTTAGAGCTAGTCCCTCCCTTCCTTTTTAGTATAAGGTAGGGAACCCTTGAACTTGCAAACTAGATATCCCTGGATGACGCTCTGAAGAAGAATCCTGGACCTTCGATGTTCCACTACCTCTGGAAGACTGAAGAATCTCCCTTGGAGTCAAGGAGTGACTCCCCTGCTTGGCAGGCACCAAAAACTGAAACTGCGGTCGCAAACTACGCCGCTCCCGCCGGAGCCCTAGGTCCCTGCAGCCCAAGATGAAGATTTCCTGACTTCTCCAAGGCCATTGTGAGTCCCCAGCGAAGCTGAAGCAAGTGGACCCCACGAGTGACGAGGAACCACAGTCCCTGGGTACCGTGCACTATTGTCAAGTGCAACCCCTTCACAACGTTCTACGAATCTTTGCTTTAGATCATGTGTGGTCCCAGCCTCTAGCAAGAATCCCTCCGAGGATCAGAGGCCTACCCCGTCCCGAGTGACCATGGTCCCCTGTTGAAGTAATCCTCCTGAGGCGTCTTTGCAATCCCTTGCCAGCCGGCTTGTGGGTCCCCTGAAGACTTTTCTACAAATCCAAAGGGCTCCCCTGGTTGCTCGAGGCCTGCCCTGACTTACCTTTGCTGGGTGCATTCCCCAGACCTTGCTGGTCTGCACCATTGACTTTTTGCTTTTTCCATGAGACTTGCAGCTACCAAGGCTTGTTGGCTCCAATTGGGTCGCTGACACAGCAGTCAGCTGCAGACTCTGTGGGATACTCTGAATCCAGCTCCTGGTCATCCTCGACACCTCCTGGACCTCGTGGCCGAAGAGTCAAGACACCCGTGAACAACCTGAATCTGTCGACGACGGTGGGCATTCATCTTCCTTGCCCCGGGTCACTGCCCAGTGACTTTGAACACTGTCCCCTCTGCTTTCAGGTCTTCCTTCTTCCGAATCCAGGCTTGGATTCCACCGGACACTTCTTCTGGCTTCACAAGCAGCAAGTCTTCATTGGCTCCCATTGAAAACGACGCCGCGACCCGACACCAAAGGACACCTATGCACCCGGCTTCCCTGGGTGAGGTCACTCCAGCATTACAGTGCTCCTGTGGGTGTTGGTCCTAGAACTACTTACCCTGTAAGTGACTTGCTTGTAGCTACTCCCGAAGTGCCCTGAAACTCATAATTTCCAACCGCGACTTGCCCCATTGAAGTCTACGGCGACCCACGCCTGTGTTCACTCACTGCACGCGTCCCCCGTGGGTCCTTTACTTACCTGCCTTGGGTGGTTTCGTGAGGCCCCAGCACTTCTGAAGGCCCTAGGCCTTGTCCCTTTGCAAGTCGTTGTTCTTAAGTCTCTTTTTTAGTATATGGTCTGGTACGCCCCTAGGGCCCCAGCCATATTTGTGCTTAATTTATTGTGAAACGTTGATTTGTGCATATGTTCCTGACTTCTAATCTCACAAGAGATTAGTAGAGAGTTGTTTAGTAATAAATACATATATATTTGATATATATACCTGTGTGGTGTCTTTTCATTTGGTGATTCAAGAGATTGTGTGGTAAAACAAACTGCTTTACATTCCTCCAAGACTTAGCCTGAAGGCTGCTCTCCACAGCTACCACTAGGATAGCTTTCTATAAAGGTTGTCTTAAACCTACCTACCATAAGAGTCGAATTGTACTGGTGCAAGGTGTTCACTTTAACTAGTGAACAGCATATACCAGGCCAACTTCTCACATTGGTGGCAGCGTGTGGGATTCCAGCTTGCTATTGTTTTACCAGAAAATCTCTATTTGAGTTACTAACTGAAAACCACTATAGGTACTCAAGGTACATATAAAGTCAAGCTTGGTATCAATAAGTTCTACTGAACTTAGAGCTGTGTGCCAAGGGATAGCACACCCTTTCTACAGCTCAAGCTAGTATCAGTAGGCCACAAACTAGTGTAGGTAGTACAACACTGCACAACACTAGAATGTCCTTAAGGGGTGGACCCAGTGGATCCACTCAGCCTCAGTATAAGGACATGACTTTCTTTGACTTGAAAGCCATGTGTGCTGAAAGGCACCTGAAGCTAGGGCAGAGTCCCTCCACACTACACCTGATAGATCTGCTGACAGCAGATGATCTTAGATTAGCTCTAGGAGCTAATGGGTCTGAATCAGTGAGTGGGTAAATTACAGTGTCTGGGTCAGATGATGGACATCAGGATGACCAAGACTCTGTGGTTGTAGGGCCAGGTCCCAAGGGGTCTGAACAGGACAGAGGAATTCTCCCTAAGAGAACTGACATAGTGGAAGAGAGGCCTAGGTCCCTTTCTAGGGAATCTGAACACTCCTACCACTCTGGCAGAGAATCTGTCTACCAGAGGAACTCCTACTTCTCAAGAAGAGAGACCTCCTCTGACAGAATGTACAAACTGCTGCAGTATGAGGAAGCAAGGTTTGCCCTCAAAACCAAGCAGTTGGCATTAGATAAAGAATCCCTGGAGCTCCAGAGAGCTTCTAGAAAAGAGGGGTTAGAACCCCCTGGTGGCAGCAACAGTGTCCCTAGAGGCAGAGAATATATTCCAGACCATAGGAACCTGAGCAAGGTTGTTCCTCCCTACCAGAGTGGGGATGATATCCATAAGTGGGTAACTGCTATGGAAAGGGCCTGTAGAGTACAACAGGTCCCCCAAAAGCAGTGGGCAGCAATCTTGTGGCTCTCCTTTTCAGATAAAGGTAGAGACAAGCTCCTCACTGTTAGAGACGAGGATGCTGATGACTATGAAGTCCTGAAGAGTGCACTGATAGATGGGTTTGGCTTAACCCCTGAGCAGTACAGGTTGAAGTTCAGAGACACCCAGAAGGCACAGACTCAGGACTGGACTGACTTTGTAGATTGTGCAACCAAGGCTCTGGAGGGTTGGCTGGTTGGCAGTAGGGTTACTGATTTCAAGGGATTGTATAATCTAATGATGAGAGAACAGATCCTTAATAATTGCCAGAACCAGTTGTTGCATCAATACCTGGTGGACTCAGATCTGACCTCTCCCCAAGAATTGGGAAAGAAGGCAGACAAGTGGGTCAGAACCAGGGTGAGGCAGAAAACCCAGAACCAAGGGGGTGACACAAAGAAGCAGGATTCTAAGGGCTCTGAGAAAAGTGGGGATAAGTCAAAAGACCAGAAGTCTTCACAAGGGCCCTAAAAATCTGCATCTGGTGGGGAGTCACAATTCAACAAGGGAAAAGGCCAAAAGAAGCCCTGGTGCAAATTATGTAAACAGAAAGGGCACTGGACTTCTGATTGTAACAAGTCCAAAGACCAAACCACCACCACTCCTGCCCCTAAGGCAACTGTTCCCCCTAGTTCAGCTACTGGTGGAGGTGGTACTCAGAATAAGGGTGTAGTAGGGTTGACCCTGGGTTCGTTCTGAAGTGGACTCTGGCCTAGTCAGACTACCCACTCAGGCAATGCTGATTTGTGATGGAGACATTGACATGTCCTTCCTGGTGAGCCCCAGTAATCTGGGCAAATACAAACAGCAGCCTGTAATAAATGGCAAACAGGCTTTGGCATTTATGGACACAGGTGCTAGTGTCACCATGGTGGCAGAGGATCTTGTGGACCCTGGACAGATCATCCTGGGCGAAATGTACCAGGTGACCAATGCAAGCAATGTCAGGACCAACCATAGTCTGGCAGTTGTGAATTTCTCCTGGGGAGGGGTAACTGGCCTCAAGAAGGTTGTAGTCAGTGCAGACCTCCCTGTAGAATGTCTATTGGGCAATGATCTAGAAACTTCAGCCTGGTCTGAAGTAGAGTTATGGACTAAATGTAAAAATGTAAGTCCGTTTTTATATAGCGCAGCTACTCACCCTTACGGGTCTCAAGGCGCTGGGGGCCGGAGTGGAAATTAAGTGAGCTATTGCCCAGAGTCATATGGTGCTGAGCTGAGGCCGGAGCCGGGGATCGAACCGTGAACCCTGTGCTCCGAAGTCAGCTGCCCTGGCCGCTGCACCACACCTCTCCACCACTCATGCTGAGATGTTGGGCATCCCTGCAAAGGTATTTGCTGTGACCAGGTCACAGGCCAAAATGCATGACACTGAACCAGCTCTGGATCCTGAAACCATGGACCAGATGCTTCCCAAGAAGAGGAGCAGTAGGGGTAAGGCAGTGCCTTCCCCTCTGTCTCAGATCACTGATTCCCCTCTTGAGGGAGGAGGAGCAGATCCTGAAGAAGGAACTGCCCCAGAGGAACTTGAGCCTGATCAGGTTGAGTTCTTGGGGGCAGGGGGCCCTTCTAGGGAAGATCTGAGTAAGGAGCAACAGTGCTGCCCCTCTCTTGAACCCCTCAGACAGCAGGCTGCTGCTGAGGCTGCTGGGAGTGCTAGTGGGTCCCATAAAGTTTATTGGGATGAGGGACTCCTATATTCTGAGGGTAGAGATCCAGCCCCTGGAGCCACCAGGAGGTTGGTAATACCTCAGAAGTTTAGGGGGTTCCTCTTGACCCTAGCACATGATATCCCTTTAGCAGGTCACTTGGGCCAAAACAAGACCTGGGACAAGCTTGTTCCACATTTTCATTGGCCACATATGTCAGAGGACACAAAGGAGTTTTGTCGCTCCTGTGTCACATGCCAAGCCAGTGGCAAGGCAGGTGGCACCACAAAGGCCCCCTGATACCACTACCTGTGGTGGGGGTACCCTTTGAAAGGGTAGGGATTGACATTGTTGGTCCCCTTGACCCTCAAACTGCATCTGGGCACAGATTTATCCTGGTGGTAGTGGATCATGCCACCAGGTACCCAGAGGCAATTCCCCTGAGGACCACCACAGCCCCTGTGGTGGCAAGAGCCCTCATTGGAGTTTTCTCCAGAGTGGGTTTCCCAAAGGAGGTCATCTCTGACAGAGATACCAACTTCATGTCAGGATATTTGAAGGCAATATGGAAGGAGTGTGGTGTAACTTATAAGTTCACTCACCCCTATCACCCACAATGCAATGGGTTGGTTGAACGTTTCAACAAAACCCTGAAGGGAATGATTAAAGGACTCCCAGAGAAGCTTAGGCGGAAATGGGACCTTCTTCTTCCCTGCCTGTTGTTTGCATACAGAGAGGTTCCACAGAAGGGGGTTGGTTACAGCCCATTTGAGCTTCTGTTTGGGCATCCTGTAAGAGGTCCATTATGTTTGGTAAAGAGGGCTGGGAGTTACCTCTCCAACCCCCAAACAAGATGTGATGGACTATGTACTTGGTCTCCGCTCCAGGATGGCTGAATACATGAAAAAGGCAACCAAAACCTGGAGGCCAGCCAAGAATTACAAAAAGCTTGGCATGACCAAAGGCTGTGCTGACTGTGTACCAGCCAGAACAGAAAGTGTGGGTGTTGGAGCCTGTGGCCCCAGCAGCCCTCCAAGACAAATGGAGTGGCCCCCATACAATAGTTGAGCAAAAGGGAGAAGTCACCTATCTGGTGAATCTTGGAACTCCCAGGAGCCCCTGAGGGTGCTCCATGTCAACAGATTAAAGCCATATGTTGACAGGGCTGACATGGGCTTGCTCATGGCAACTGATGAGGAACAGGAGGAGGAGAGTGAACCTCTCCCTGACCTGCTCTCACAGAACCCTGATGATGGGTCAGTAGATGGTGTTGCTTTGGCAAGCAGCCTCACTGACCGTCAGCAAACTGAGTGCAGACAAGTTCTGCAGCAGTACAGACATATGTTTAGCCTGACCCCTAGTCAGACTACCTGGTGCACCCATGAGGTGGACACTGGGGACAGTCTGCCTGTCAAGAGTAAAATCTACAGGCAACCTGACCATGTCAGGGACTGTATAAGGACTGAAGTCCAGAAAATGTTGGAGTTAGGTGTGATTGAGCCTTCAGATAGCCCTTGGGCTAGCCCAGTAGTCCTAGTGCCCAAGCCTCATACCCAGGGTGGTAAGAAAGAAATGAGGTTTTGTGTAGACTACAGAGGCCTCAATGGAGTCACCAGGACTGATGCCTATCCCATACCAATGGCAGATGAACTGATTGATACTTTGGCCTCAGCCAAGTATCTGAGTACATTTGACCTAACAGCTGGCTACTGGCAGATCAGGTTAGCTGATGATGCAAAAGCCAAAACAGCATTTTCGACCCTGGGGGCACTACCACTTTGTGGTGATGCCCTTTGGATTGAAAAATGCACCTGCCACTTTTCAGAGGTTGGTGAACAAAGTTCTGTCGCGGATGGAAACTTATTGCTCAGCTTATCTAGATGATATTGCTGTCTTTAGTTCCTCCTGGCAGGATCACCTGGTCCACCTCAGAAATGTTTTGGAGGCTCTGCAGAAAGCAGGCCTCACTATCAAGGCCACTAAGTGCCAGATAGGGCAGAGTCAGGTTGTGTACCTGGGCCACCTTGTGGGTGGAGGCCAGGTTCAGCCTTTACAGAGTAAAATCCAAACCATAATGGAATGGGTTGCTCCAACCACCCAGACACAGGTGAGAGACTTCTTAGGCCTGACTGGGTACTATAGGAGGTTTGTGAAGGGATATGGATCTATAGTGACCCCCTTGAATGATCTGACCTCAAAGAAAATGCCAAAAGGTTCAGTGGACAGCTAGCTGTCAGAAGGCATTTGAAGACCTAAAGCAGGCCATGTGCACTGCCCCCATCTTACAGAGTCCAGACTACACCAAAAAGTTCATTGTCCAAACAGATGCTTCTGAGCTGGGTGTGGGAGCTGTACTGTCTCAACTGAATGATGAAGGTCAAGACCAGCCAGTAGCTTTTATTAGCAGGAGGCTGATCCCTAGAGAGAAACGTTGGTCAGCTATAGAGAGGAGGCCTTTGCTGTGGTGTGGGCCCTGAAGAAGCTGAGGCCATACTTGTTTGGCACTCACTTCATAGTTCAGACTGACCACAAGCCCCTCCTATGGCTTAAACAGATGAAAGGTGAAAACCCAAAACTTTTGAGGTGGTCCATTTCCCTACATGGGATGGACTATGCAGTGGAACATAGGCCTGGGACCCAACATGCCAATGCAGATGGACTCTCAAGGTATTTCCACTTAGAGCACGAAGACTCAACTGGTCAAGGTTAGTTTAGTGTCCCTGCGTCTGGGGGGTTGTGTAGGAGAGTAGGATCTGCCTCTTATGTTGCCCCCACTTTTTTTCTGATGTTTACACTGGTTTCTGGCTATAGTCAGGCTGGGACCCTGCCAATCAGGGCCCCAGCCTCTCTGTTCTCTCTAAACGACTTGGAGTGCACTCTAGGTGCACTAGTGATTGGATACTGTGGTACCTTATGAGTCCCTAGTATATGGTACCTTAGGTGCCAAGGGCATAGGTACTTCACAGGCCTACCAGGGGCTGAAGCATGTATTATGCCACCCCTGGGAAGCAGACTAAATCTGACACCACAGGTCTGCTACTGCAGCCTGGGTAAGGTGATGCACTTTGGAAGACTGAAGAATCTCCCTTGGAGTCAAGGAGTGACTCCCCTGCTTGGCAGGCACCTAAAACTACAAACAACGGTCGCAAACTACGCCGCTCACGCCGGAGTCCGAAGTCCCTGCAGCCCAAGAGGTAGATTTCCTGACTTCACAAAGGCCATCGTGAGTCCCCAGTGAAGCTGAGGCCAGTAGACCCCAAGAGTAACAAGGAACCGTGACCCCTGGGTACCGTGCACTATTGTCTAGTGCAACCCCTTCACAACGTTTCACGAACTTGTGCTTTGGACCACGTGTGGTCCTAACCTCCAGCAGGAATTCCTCCGAAGATCAGAGGCCTACCACGTCCCGAGTGACCGTGGGCCTCTGTTGAGCAAATCCTCCCGAGGCGTCTTCGCAATCCCGTGCCAGCTGGCTTGTGGGTCCCCAGAAGACTTTCTAAAGACACCAAAGGGCTCCCCTGGTTGCTCCAGGTCTGCCCTGACTTACCCTCGCTGGGTGAGTCCCACAGACCTTGCTGGTCTGCACCATTGGTAAACAGATTGTTAGTATTCTGTGTTTCTCATAAGGGCTAGTATTTGGAAATACTGCTTCAATTTGAGTAATTTTTTGAGCTATCCAGAATGGAATTTGCTCACGTTTTGTGGGCATTTTACCCATGACTTCGTATAGAGTCTGTGGTGTAATTTTTAGTGTATTTCCCTGTTGAGGAGTTTGATTTGGAATGGTTAATGGTGGTTGGACTGTGAAAGTCCGCATGACATATTGGACTAATTGTCTGTAGATTTTTATTAACTCTGTAAGTTGAGTAAGTAATTCCTTGTCTGACATCTCTTCAATGTCAGGATGAGGTGTGTAGCCGGCTAGAATCGGCCATGTTGCTCCTGGTCTAACTAGTGGACCGAGCCTGGTAATGTTTTTGTGATGTTTTAGGGCGCCTTTAAACCAGAGCTGATGCTCCTGGTATGTTAGTGGAATTTCAATATCCTCGAAAGGAATAGATTCCTCTGGTGGTTCATCTTCTTTGTAGAAGTGAAACAGTCGTGTTACTGAATTTGATTTAGGAAATATTATCCATGAATAGAATACCTCTGTCTGAAAGGATTTGTGTGCCTCTATCACGAAAACTGCTCTACCGCCTCTTGGTGGTAGGCCGTGTTTTATAAGTTTTAGAGTGATGGCTCTTCTTAAGTTTGGATTGATGTCTATAACACCCTCCTCAGGTTCATTTAAACCTGTAAAGTTAAAAACTGCTATGACTGGGTCAGCCGTAGCACCACCGGTTTCGGTGCCATTGTCCCGGTTGGACATTTGTTTTTAAAAAATATAGAACAAGTTTCAAGGAAACAAAAGATAAGGTGCACAATATTTTGGAACACTGTATCCTTCAACGTTGAGCAAACCAAACAACTAATATATAGGGTGCTTCCTATTTAGCTTTGGCGGATAATTAACCCTACCCACTCCAGACGTCTTATGGAGTATGTGAGTAGGGGTCTCTGAGAAAAGCACGACTGAGTTACTCAGTATCTAGAGTTAAATTACAGCCATACCAAAAGTTTGGGCACCATGTAGTGTAGTTCCTATTTCCCTAATAGGCTCTGCGCATTGGAATAATATAACCTATAAGCTTGACATAGGACTAAGGTCGGTATGTCCCTATCGAGTATATTAAACTTAATTACTTGTGCCAGCTAGCTCAGAGGCCACTAGAAACTCCTTGAGAACAAGAAGGTAGTAGTTTCTGGCAACCGAAAAACATGACAACTTTTGTTTCCCTTTAGAATCGGAACACGTCTCAGAATCGTGGAAACAATAGATAACAGTTTCACTGAGTCAATCGTGCATGCTTAGTTTCTACAGAGTTACACAGAAAGGAAAGACGGGCGTTTCAATAAAAGGTTTTATTGAACAGTCTTGTTTCTCGTGTAAGAGATATGTGCTGTTATGATCACAAGACAGTATGCAAGATAAATAATGTACAGCGTAAGCAGTAGAAATAAATAATACTGCGCTAGCATTATCTTTTAGCATATATTCACGTACATAAATAACATGAGCTAAAAATGCGAGTACTCATATGATGCGTCTCTAAGCTAGTTCTACCCCGATGTACCTAACCTAGTCTAGGTGTGGGGAAAGGTAGAAGTAGGTGGAGTATTCTCTAGTCTGGTATACTAAGAGTATGGTTAAGTCTAGTATGCCAAGTATGGTCTGCCAAGAGTCCCTCTAGGTACTAGTCAGCTCCATACCTTGAGAATGAGAGAGGTGGGAATCTCTTGCCGGATCTGGAACTCTAACACCCCGCGAAGGGAGTCAGAACACTGGAAGCTGGGTTTGTCTGCGTGCAGGAATGACAGCGTCTTCTCAGTGCGTCAGGCCGGGATACGGGCTCCTCTGAAGTCGAGGTCTCCTCTAACTTGCTTTGGCAAGGGAAGGTATATTTATACCTGGTAGGTGTCTTGGAATGTTAGCATTGACGTGAAGTCGGACAGAGGAAGACGTCAGGAATGAACCCTTAAGGCATAACGGTTCATACATAATAGATGAGTTCTTGGAGAAATCAATAGTCCTGTGCTAGGGGAACTCCCGAAGCTTAAGGGTCTGGTTTCTAAGAACTCGTTGTGACGTTAGGGTGGATGGATGTCGGTGATCATGCCTGTATTTGGAGTGCACGGTTAATGCCTAAATAAGGACAGGGATTCTATGCCTATATAAGGGCAATGCGAATTGTGCCTATATAAGGACATGATTCAGGAAAACCTATATACGGACCCCTAAAGCGAATACAACACCCACTCCACTTTCGATTGAACGATAATACTAAATGCTAAACATTTAAATGCTAAACATAAAATTGAGTACCACATGTTGCTAAAAACATTTCTAAAAGCATTTTAAAAGAAGCTCAAAACTGTTAAAATGCAAGAGGAACTGTACATTTAAAGCATCGTTTCCATTCTAAGCATATAACGGAAGTAAAAATGCAACGTGAATGAAACAGAAATATATACATATGACGAAATGGTCGATAAGTTCTCAAAATCAAAGCTATTGCATATCATAGAATTAAAGGAAATGTTAGACAAGTAAGGTGACAATGTGTCCCTGGAAGTATTCAAAGAAGTCCGTTTTATAAGACTAGTTCTACTGTAAGCAGGTTGTTCATTTGCCATGTCTTTTTTATCGAAAACATTTTTTTTTAAAAAGAAAAAGTTCAATTTCTGGGAATAGTTCCAAGTTTTGAAAATATGAAGGCCAAATTTCATTGTTACCCTGGTACACTGTGAGCCGAATCAAAGTCAGTGTATGGGTCTGGCGTAAACATTAGATCATCTATTTCCGTAGCCAAAATATCGTCCACCGAAGTTGGTGACATTTGGAACACCTCGTTCAGAAGGTTAATTGCACAGAGATGAGAAACATCGCCTTCAGCAGAAGAAGCAATGTTCGCGTCCGTTGTTACCTGTGTGCCCGTTGATCCATCTCGTACCTCAGCAGCAGCCGGAAGCGTCTGTGAGATCTCAATGAATGCCGTCATCAGGATTGGTAGCCTCTGGGGACAACACACAGCATGGGCCGTTATCGGATCCAGCAAGTATCGATATCCGTTGGCATGACTGATGGGAGTGTTAGACAGGTGTCTAGCACGCATTCTTCACCGCAAAACAGGCAGCATAGAACAGGTAAGATGCAATCTTGCCAGATTGGTCTGAATGACAGGAACCACGTTGTATTAAGTTCTAGTAGATGAGGCATGCCCAAAAGCTGTACTATTCGCTCACGGCATTTCCGTTCAAGGAGGGCTCTCTCCACATCGCTCGGAGTGATGTTGGCGAAGAGGCTTGCCATAGCATAGTAGGAGGAATAGAAACAGAATTCCTGCAACAAGTGCTAGAATTAACGGCACACCACCAAACACCGAATATGCGAAGTTTAGGATGATTCCGAGGACAGCCTGGAAAGGTGCTAATAGTCCGGAACAGATGGTCTTAAATACATGTACAATTCCGCTTGTATCTGACATGTTAAAGATACGTCCTATCATTTCTACGAAATGTATAGGGCAGTTTGAACGAATTAAACACATATCTCAGCCGAAGTCCTTGCAACTTGTAGATCATAGGTTTCTTTGGCCGAGGTCAAAGGCACTGATTGTTGTATAAGCATGCTTTCATTCTGCTTAAAGTATCAAATCGTATAAAAGAGACATTCAACGAAGGCCATAAAGGAGACTCCCTGACTGTGTCTATTGGGGCAAACAATACTTGCAAACAGCAAGGGACCCTGGAGTTGACCTTCTCTAGATATGGGATGCCTGGCAACATGCCACAGCATTTCTGATCATTCAACATGAGGTAACTCCCATTAGAAAGTTGGCCAAACGCTGGATTAATCACAGCAGCTGGTGTACCTTGCTGGTGGCAGGACAAATTTGCCACAGAACCATTACAAGCCCTGTGTAAAGATATGTCCTGACAAATCAGTGAACCGCTCAGTGCACTTTCACAGTGTGTACCGCTTAGAAACACTTCACGATCCCCACTCCAACATCTATAGGTGTAAGGTAAATTCCAGGATGTCTTAATGTATTCTTTACCCAACCTTTCATATTTGCCTGCTTGCATCTGTTTAAGTCAATACTGAAACTGGAAAGTAGTCACAGGTAGACTAATTTTGCCATGAATAAGCCATTCTGTAGCTACTTTTCTGCCACTGTGAATGGTAATTTTTCAAGTTTTTCAATGCTCAGTACTGTATACTTTGCTCCCCTTTGTGCCAGTTCAATCTGTTTATCAGTTAGATTGTATTCTGCAAACAGAGCCGTCTTGTTGATAAAACGCCAAGGCACATAGCCCGCACGCAAAGATTGCAGCGTCCAGCTTAATAACATAATAGAACGTAACTGAGATTGGCCTTGTTGTAACATGGCTAAATCTTGTTCCAGTATGTCGATAGCAGAGGATGCAATACTGTCCAATGAATAAATTCTGGAGGACAAAGTTGTTAACCCATTGTCGGCCACAGAGAGAGTTTTCTCTAAGTTAATACGATCAAGTTCACGTATTCGTTCTGCGGCCTCCATCTGTGACACCTTCCATGCTTCATTATAAGCAGCATAAATGCCGGCATATATGAAACGTTTTTGACGCGGTTTTCTTGGTCCAAGCAAGAATTCCCTAAGGTCTGCGTCTTCTTTAAGTAAAGATAAGTGTTGTTTCACATCCTTAAGTGTAGATTTTTGCAGCCAATCGAGGCATAATTTTCCTCACACTGTATGTTGTCACTACCCTCGGATGCTGTCTTTGGACGTATCATGGGTCTGGCCTATGAATAGTAAACCCCTGTGTTTTATTCAGGAATCTCTCTTGACAGTTGTTTGTGTCTGTGGGCCAGATCAACCATTTTCTCCAATCAGGATTTGTTCTGTTGAGTTGCAGTATGGTGTCAACTGTAACCACTGCCTGTGTATTATTATCACTTGCAGGTGTTGGTACAGAAGCTGTTTTCATGTCTTTAATCTTGGCTAACCCAAGGCAAGACGTTTGTTGTACAGTGTCATTCAAAAACATTATTTGTTGAGGGACGATACAGGCTCTAAATAAAGCTTCTATCCCCTGCACTTGCCAATCTTTAGTACCCCAGACAGATTTTGTGTCTATTCTCTCTTTCCACAAGTTGAAACCATGTCTAGACAGTTGTGCAATAAATGTTGCAGAGTAAATCTGTTTTGTATTTGTTAACATAATTTTCAGTCCTGTTTTGTTTACATTTCTATAGTAAAATGTTTCCGGATCAGATGTATTGTATCCTGAAAAATATGGAAACTTTTTAGCAAATGTTTTTGAACTACCTTTTGGTGGTGTAGGACAATGCTCCCATTGGTTAAACATAAACACATTTCTAGGTGTTGCAGATTTATGCAATAAATGATGACCATAGTGGTTATAGCAATACAGCTGTTCATAGTCTGATGAACCCTCTAAATATTCATTATTAGAAAATGCAGCAGATTTTTCTAGGTCAAACATCATGTTATTTACAGTTTCAAAGTCCCAATCATCAGAATAGGTACTGGATGAAACAAAATCACTTAGTGAGATCTTAAATAAATGTGGAATGTTCAAATGTTCCGTCGGGCCAAAAATATCAAAATCTGTTTTGTCCCACACTATACAATCCTGTATAGGAACGGCTGTGATGTTCACTGCAGACAAGTCTCTTGTTTCACGATGGGATGATTTGTGAGGTTTTAAAAGTAAGTTCACTTCTTTTCTTTCAGTATCCAAATGGATGTATCTGCCATTTATAAGCACGCTCATAGTCATAACCAAAGCTAGCCAAAGCAGGAAGAAAAATATTCCAGAAATAATCCATAGTTCAATCCATGGTGAAACCAGATAAGTCTTTTCTCAAAAACAAAAAAGTCTTGTACTTGCTGTTTAAAAGTTTTTGATGCTGGCGACTTCTCGGGCTCACTCAGATCCTCAGAAAACGTATCAAAGTTAATGAAATAGCCAGAAGCAGTTCTGTCAATTGTTGGAATTGCATCAGGATTTGTAGAAATCGCTGGTACCAGTTGATCACTTGTTACATTGGTGTAGACAGGTGTATTTGGACGAACTGTTACTTGAGTGTCAAGAGGGATGAGTTCCATAGCATTGTTGCTCAGTCCTTCATCTGTTACTGCTGAATTCTTGATGGCTATCAGTCTTTCAGTCTGAACTTCTTGGATAGTAGCGAGAGGAGTGTGTCTGCTACTAGGTCGGAGTCGGAGTCCACGAGGCCTACTATTTAGTATTGGCCACATACTGTGGTTTGATGAGGTCGATGGACACAAATCTTTTCTCCTTTTTTCCAGCAGGGGGCGGCAGAAGTACTGTTCTTGTTCCGTGTATGGCCAGACAGGTACTGGTTGTCTGTAAGAAGGTCCAAATTCCTTCTTGTCCGCAATTTTCTCTCTGACTAGATCCCCAACTTTTGGAATCCAGACAGGTTTTGCTGGGTCCGCCGGTTTTTCCCCAGTGGTGGTTGGCTACAGGAATACGTTGCTTTGTTTCGATCTTAGTTCCAACTACCGCCCAATATCTCTGCTTCCCTACTTTGGGAAAATACTAGAGTCTCTGATCAACCAACAGCTCGTTGGCCATCTGGAGAGTCAGGGACTGTTGGATCCCTCCCAATCGGGCTTTAGGGCGGCCCACAGCACTGAGACTGCTTTGGTCGAGGTAACAGATAACATCAGGCTGGCCTTGGACAAACATCAGTCAGCCATCCTCATCCTGCTCGATTTGTCCGCTGCCTTTGACACCATCTCCCACAGCATCTTAGAACATCGGCTTTGGGAGATAGGTGTCAGAGGCACGGCCCTCGAGTGGTTTAGGAGCTACCTGGCTGACCGCGTGACAACAGTACAGATCGGAAACAACCTCTCACGTGAGAGACCAGTCAGGATGGGAGTACCACAGGGCTCTATTTTGAGCCCGACCCTATTTAATTTGTACATGACCCCACTGGCCAAGGTGATCAGATCCTATGGATTTGATGTCATATCTTACGCATATGACACTCAAATTCTGGTCACTATCGGTCCAGATCCTACTGAAACACAGCTACGCTTTAACAAATGCCTGTCCCACATTGACAGGTGGATGAGCTCCAATCACCTACAACTAAATGGAGCCAAGTCTGAGGTCATGCTCTTTGGAAAACCATTAGTTCAAGGGCTGATAATAAATCAAATGGACTACGGAAACTCCCTACTGTTTTCAATTAACGAAAACCTTCTGGACAGATTACAGATCTTGCAGAACACTGCGGCACGGCTGGTCTTGGATCTCCCTCCCAGATCGCCCTCCGCACCCTGCTTAAGATCCCTTCACTGGCTACCAGTCAGAAAACGAATTCTTTTCAAAGTCCTCTGTTTAGTCCATAAACAGTTGTACGGAAATGGTCCGAGATACTGGACCAAGAAGTTATGTTGGTACCAACCACGCAGGGCGCTTAGGTCCAGCAACCAGTTTTTGCTCACTCCTCTCAAGATACATACTGCCAGAAAAGGAGGACGATCTTTCTACTTTCTTGCCCCATCATCCTGGAACAAAATTCCTATTCATCTGTGAAATGTCCCTGATCACAACTCTTTTCGCAAAGGCTGAAGACATGGCTTTTGACATCTAAGCCACCTCACTTCCTTTCAGAGCTGTCTGCTAGCACCATGAGACTTTCGAGTGATGTGTGCGCTGTACAAATGCCCCTGATTTGAGATCCTGTAAAACAGCCAAATGATCTTTGATATCAAAGGGTTTATTTTCCACCACTGTGCCACTACATTCTAGATCTGGCACCCACATTCTTGTCCCAAATAGGACCTCATATGGAGTGACCCCCCTAGAGAACTTCTTGGCAAAATGTTTAATGAGCGATGGACCCCATAAAGATGTTTGACCCACCCATCACCCGAACCTAATACGCTAGCTGTTATAGACTGCTTTATGTCCCGGTTTTTCCTTTCCACAACAGAATTTCCCTCAGGATGAAACAGAGAGGAGTACCGCAATGCAACGCCCAGACTGGCCATGGCTTCTTTGTAAGCTCGAGAGCTAAACGCAGGGCCCTGGTCAGAATGTAGCGTGCCTATTGCGTATGTGCCGATAAACACTCGCAAATCTTTTATAACAGTTCGAGCGTCAGCCGAGCGCTGAGGCCATATCCATAGGAACCTAGAGCAAGAATCCACTGCGACCATGTTATATTTATAGTTACCGTCCCTTTGCAAGGGACCGCAGTGGTCCAGGTAAACACAAGCTAATGATTTGTCTGAAATTAACAGGGGTGTGAGAAGTTGGCCTGGTATATGCTGTCCACTAACTAAAGTGGGCACCTTGTACCAGTCCAAACAACCCCTTATGGAGATAGGTTAAAGACAACCTTTATTGAAAGCTATCCTAGTGGTAGCTATGGAGAGCAGCCTTCAGGCTAAGTCTTGAAGGAATGTAAAGCAGCTTGTTTTACCAGTCTATAATCTCTTGAGTGACCAAATGAAAGAGGTCCACACCAGGTATATATATAAAATATATGTATTTAGTCTTAAACACACCCCTCTAGTCTCTTTATGAGGCTAGAGTTCGAAGTACATAGGTTACAAGTCAGTTATCAACAGTAATAGCACAAATACACGTTTGGGCCCTAGGGGCGTACCAAACCATATACCAAAAAAGTGGTATAAGAACCACGACTGAGTTAGACACAAGGCCTAGAGCCTGTAGAAGTGCTTGGACCACAAGCAACCACCCAAGGTAGTGACACAGGGGACCCACAGGGGACGCGTGCAGTGTGGGAACACAGCCGCGAATCACCGTTAACTTCTATGGGGAAAGTCGCGGTTGGAGTTTTAAAAGAAGAGGACACTTAGAAGAGGACTTGGAGCAAACCCCTTTAGAACTAGGCAGTTCTAGAGTCATTACCCACGGGAGCACCGGAGTACTCGAGTTACCTCACCCAGGGAAGCCGGGTGCATAGGTGTCTTTTGGAGTCGGGTTTCGTCGTCGATTTCAATGGCTATCTGCTGCAAAGTGCTGCTGGTGACCAAGTCGAAAGTGTCTGGGTGGATCCAAAGATGGATCGGAGATCTGGAGAACCTGAAAGCAGAGGGGACAGAGTCTGGGACACTAGCCAGTGACCAGGAAGGCGATGAGCAGATGCCCACCGATGTCGGGTGCTTCAGGTAGGTTGAGGGGTGTCTTGACTCTTCAGCCACGAGGTCCAGGAGGTGTCGACGACAACCAGGAGCTGGATTCGAGCTGTCCCATGACATCTGTCGAGTGCTGGGGTGTCGGCGACCGGATTGGACCCAACAAGCCTTGGCAACGTCAAGTCACGTAGAAACAGAGAAAGGACTTTGGTGCAGACCAGCAAGGTCTGTGGGACTCACCCAATGAGGGTAAGTCAAGGCACATCTGGTATAACCAGGGAAGCCCAAGCAGAAGAAGAGTTGCCTTCGGGAGGACCCACTAGCCAACAGACTAGCGATCACAAAGGAGCCTCGAGTGGACGCACTTGGAGCTGGCTCACAGGACACTCGTGAAGTGGAGGCCAGAGATCTTTGTTGCAGTCGGTGCTCATGGCTGGGGCTATACGGAGCCCAAAGCACAACTTCGAGGGAGACCAGGAGGAGGATGCACTTGCAAAAGTACTTGGTGTCCAGGGGTCACGGTGCCACGTTACCCACGACAGCTATGTGCCTCAGCTTTGCTGGGGTCTCAGGGCAGCCTCGGAGAAATCTGGAAATCCACCTCTGGTGATGCAAAGTCTTCGGCGTCAGGCGGGAGCTTCAGCGATGCAGACCAGACAGTTGCTTCTTTGGTGCCTGCCACGCAGGGGAGTCACACCTTGACCCCAAGGGAGATTCTTCAGTTCTCTAATCTTCAAGTAGAGCGTTGAAGGTCCAGGATTCACGTTCAGAGTTTCGTCCAGGGATAATCTAAAGTCCTAATGTGAGAAGTTGGCCTGGTATATGCTGTTCACTAATTAAAGTGGACACCTTGCACCAGAACAATTCGACTCTTATGGTAGATAGGTTTAAGACAACCTTTATAGAAAGCTATCCTAGTGGTAGCTGTGGAGAGCAGCCTTCAGGCTAAGTCTTGAAGGAATGTAAAGCAGCTTGTTTTACCACACAATCTCTTGAATCACCAAATGAAAAGACACCACACAGGTATATATATCAAATATATATGTATTTATTAATAAACACTCTCTACTAATCTCTTTATGAGATTAGAGGACAGGAACATATGTACAAGTCAAATATTATCAGAATAAGTTTAGCACAATTGAATATTACAATCTTAGTTTGCTAGACCTAGGTCTAGGGCATCTAGATTCGAGGGACCCCCAAGAACCACCCCAGGTAGTTGTAGGAGACCCACAGGGGACGGACGCGGTGACCTGGCACCGATGCGAATCCTGTACGAGTCTATGCACTCAGACGCGATTGAGATATCAATGTTAAAGGTCCCTTGCGTGTTCGAGGCGAACACACCGATCGGTCCTTGTACGAGTCGAAGGACGCGGTTACAGATGGAATTGCAAGGGAGTTGGACGCGGTGTGTCTAACACAGACGCGAACCATGTACGAGTCAGTGCGATAGTCGCACTTGGAAAGTTAGAGTTTTAGGACACTTCGAGGGAAGCTACAAGCAAGTCACTTACAGGGTAAGTAGTTCTAGGGCCCACACCCACAGGAGCACCGTAGTGCTGAAGTTACCTCACCCAGGGAGCCGGGTGCATAGGTGTTCTTTGGTGTCGGGTCGCGGCGTCGTTTTCAATGGGAGCCAGTGAAGACTTGCTGCTTGCGGCGACAGGAGAAGTGTCCGGAGGAATCCAAGCCTGGATTCGGAAGATGGAAGACCTGAAAGCAGAGGGGACAGTGTTCAAAGTCACTTGGCAGTGACTCGGGCAAGGAAGATGGATGCCCACCGTCGTCGCAAGATTCAGGTCGTTTGCAGTTGCCTTGACTCTTCAGCCACGAGGTCCAGGAGGCGTCGACGACAACAAGGAGCAGGATTCGGCGTATACCACGACGTCTGCAGCTTACTGCGGTGTCAGCGACTTGATTGGAGCCACCAAGCCTTGGTAACAGCAAGTCTTGGGAAAAGTGCGAAGAGACAATGGCGCAGACCAGCAAGGTCTGTGGGACTCCCCCAGTGAAGGTAAGTCAGGGCAGGCCTGGAGCAACCAGGAGAGCCCTTCGGTTTCTTTAGGAAGTCTTCTGGGGACCCACAAGCTGGCTGGCAAGGGATCGCAAAGACGCCTCAGGAGGATTTTCTCACAGGGGCCCACGGTCACTCGGGACGTGGTAGGCCGCTGATCTTAGGAGAGATTCCTGCTGGAGGCTGGGACCATACGTGGTCCAAAGCACAAGTTCGTGGAATGTTGTGAAGGGGTTGCACTTGACAATAGTGCACGGTACCCAGGGGTCATGGTTCCTCATTACTCTTGGGGTCCACTGGCCTCAGCTTCACTGGGGACTCACGATGGCCTTTGAGAAGTCAGGAAATCCACTTCTTGGGCTGCAGGGACTTCGGACTCCGGCGGGAGCGGCGTAGTTTGCGACCGTCGTTTGTAGTTTTTGGTGCCTGCCAAGCAGGAGAGTCACTCCTTGACTCCAAGGAGATTCTTCAGTCTTCCAAAGGTAGTGGAACGTCGAAGGTCCGGGATTCTTCTTGTAGAGCGTCGTCCAGGGAAATCTAGGGTGCAATGCACAGGTTCCCCCTCTTATACTAAAAGAAGGGGAGGGACTAGCTCTATGACCCTACCTATGGGAGGGTCAGGGGAGTGGGTGGCTACACCCACTTCCCTTTGGCCAGTTTCACGCCAGAGCAGGGACAGGTAGCCCCTGAGCCGGTTTGAACTGTCATATGCACAGAGGAGCCTTCTGCTCCCCCAGTGCAGGACTTCAAAGCACTCTAAGAGTGCACCCACCCAGCCCCAATACACTAAACCCTGTCTGGGAGGTGGTCACACCCTCTTGGGACAGGATATCTATTGTTGGGCTTCCTCCACTGCGAGTGTTGGTCATCAGCAGGAGGGCAGCCCAGTGTCTGTGACTGGTGGCATCCATTTTGTGATGCCAGGGCTCTGCAGGATTCTACCGCGTTTCCACAGTAGGTACATGTCTATCCCTCTAGAAGGGTGGAATGCTACCCCCGCCGCCAGGACTGGCGGGGGTAGTATTCCAAGGTGTTTGACACCAAACACGACATGTTTCGATGCAGCCATTCCAAAGTTAGCATTTTACCGCGAGGATATAATGCACTTAAAAGTATATGGTTTAACCGCATCCACAAACAGCACCAGAGAATGGACTCTGAGAGCTGCAGAGGGGCCCTGCTCAGGCAGAGGCACCCCCTCACATAGAAGCCAAGCACCCTGCCCTCAGGATTGATAGGGCCTGCCTTAGGGGTGACTGATAGGGTTACATGTGTGTGTAGGAGAGATATAGGGAACCTATATCTCAGTGAGGGGTGCTAGCACTTCCTCACTCAGGCTGCAGTAGCAGGCCTGTGGTGTCAGATTTAGTCTGCTTCCCAGGGGTGGCATAATACATGCTGCAGCCCCTGGTAGGCCTGTGAAGTACCTATGCCCTTGGTACCTAAGGTACCATATACTAGGGACTCATAAGGTGCCACAGTATCCAATCACTAGTGCACCTAGAGTGCACTCCAAATCGTTTAGAGAGAACAGAGAGGCTGGGGCCCTGATTAGCAGGGGCCCAGCCAGACTATAGCCAGAAACCAGTGTAAACATCAGAAAAAAAGTGGGGGCAACATAAGAGGCAGATCCTACTCTCCTACACAACCCCCCCAAACGCAGGGACACTAAACTAACCTTGACCAGTTGAGTCTTCGTGTTCAAAGTGGAAATACCTTGAGAGTCCATCTGCATTGGCATGTTGGGTCCCAGGTCTATGTTCCACTGTATAGTCCATCCCCTGTAGGGAAATGGACCACCTCAAAAGTTTTGGGTTTTCTCCTTTCATTTGTTTAAGCCATAGGAGGGGCTTGTGGTCGGTCTGAACTATGAAGTGAGTACCAAACAAGTATGGCCTCAGCTTCTTCAGGGCCCATACCACAGCAAAGGCCTCCCTCTCTATAGCTGACCAACGTTTCTCTCTAGGGGTCAGCCTTCTGCTAATAAAAGCTACTGGCTGGTCTTGACCTTCATCATTCAGTTGAGACAGTACAGCTCCCACACCCAGCTCAGAAGCATCTGTTTGGACAATGAACTTTTGGTGTAGTCTGGACTCTGTAAGATGGGGGCAGTGCACATGGCCTGCTTTAGGTCTTCAAATGCCTTCTGACAGCTAGCTGTCCACTGAACCTTTTTGGCATTTTCTTTGAGGTCAGATCATTCAAGGGGGTCACTATAGATCCATATCCCTTGACAAACCTCCTATAGTACCCAGACAGGCCTAAGAAGGCTCTCACCTGTGTCTGGGTGGTTGGAGCAACCCATTCCATTATGGTTTGGATTTTGCTCTGTAAAGGCTGAACCTGGCCTCCACCTACAAGGTGGCCCAGGTACACAACCTGACTCTGCCCTATCTGGCACTTAGTGGCCTTGATAGTGAGGCCTGCTTTCTGCAGGGCCTCCAAAACATTCCTGAGGTGGACCAGGTGATCCTGCCAGGAGGAACTAAAGACAGCAATATCATCTAGATAAGCTGAGCAATAAGTTTCCATCCCTGTCAGAACTTTATTCACCAACCTCTGGAAAGTGGCAGGTGCATTCTTCAATCCAAAGGGCATCACCACAAAGTGGTAGTGCCCACCAGGGGTCGAAAATGCTGTCTTGGCTTTTGCATCATCAGCTAACCTGATCTGCCAGTAGTCAGCTGTTAGGTCAAACGTGCTTAGATACTTGGCTGAGGCCAAAGTATCAATCAGCTCATCTGCCCTTGGTATGGGATAGGCATCAGTCCTAGTGACTGCATTGAGGCCTCTGTAGTCTACACAAAACCTCATTTCTTTCTTACCACCCTTGGTATGAGGCTTGGGTACCAGGACTACTGGGCTAGCCCAAGGGCTATCTGAAGGCTCAATTACACCTAGCTCCAACATTTTCTGGACTTCAGTCCTGATACAGTCCCTGACATGGTCAGGTTGCCTGTAGATTTTATTCTTGACAGGCAGACTGTCTCCAGTGTCCACCTCGTGGGTGCACCAGGAAGTCTGACTAGGGGTCAGGCTAAACATATGTCTAGTACTGTTGCAGAACTTGTCTGCACTCAGTTTGCTGATGGTCAGTGAGGCTGCTTGCCAAAGCAACACCATCTACTGACCCATCATCAGGGTTCTGAGAGAGCAGGTCAGGGAGAGGGTCACTCTCCTCCTCCTGGTCCTCATCAGTTGCCATGAGCAAGCCCATGTCAGCCCTGTCAACATATGGCTTTAATCTGTTGACATGGAGCACCCTCAGGGGCTCCTGGGAGTTCCAAGATTCACCAGGTAGGTGACTTCTCCCTTCTGTTCAACTATTGTATGGGGGCCACTCCACTTGTCCTGGAGGGCTGCTGGGGCCACAGGCTCCAACACCCACACTTTCTGTCCTGGCTGGTATACAGTCAGTACAGCCTTTTGGTCATGCCAAGCTTTTTGTAATTCTTGGCTGGCCTCTAGGTTTTTGGTTGCCTTTTTCATGTACTCAGCCATCCGGGAGCGGAGACCAAGTACATAGTCCATCACATCTTGTTTGGGAGGCTTGAGAGGTAACTCCCAGCCCTCTTTACCAAACACAGTGGACCTCTCACAGGATGCCCAAACAGAAGCTCAAATGGGCTGTAACCAACCCCCTTCTGTGGAACCTCTCTGTATGCAAACAACAGGCAAGGAAGAAGAAGGTCCCATTTCCGCCTAAGCTTCTCTGGGAGTCCTTTAATCATTCCTTTCAAGGTTTTGTTGAAGCGTTCAACTAAACCATTGCATTGTGGGTGGTAGGGGTGGTGAACTTGTAAGTTACACCACACTCCTTCCACATTGCTTTTAGATATCCTGACATGAAGTTGGTACCTCTGTCAGAAATGACCTCCTTTGGGAAACCCACTCTGGAGAAGACTCCAATGAGGGCTCTTGCCACCACAGGGGCTGTGGTGGTCCTCCTCAGGGAATTGCTTCTGGGTACCTGGTGGCATGATCCACTACCACCAGGATAAACCTGTGCCCAGATGCAGTTTGAGGGTCAAGGGGACCAACAATGTCAATCCCTACCCTTTCAAAGGGTACCCCCACCACCGGAAGTGGTATCAGGGGGCCTTTGTTGTGCCACCTGCCTTACCACTGGCTTGGCATGTGACACAGGAGCGACAAAACTCCTTTGTGTCCTCTGACATATGTGGCCAATGAAAATGTGGAACAAGCCTGTCCCAGGTCTTGTTTTGGCCCAAGTGTCCTGCTAAAGGGATGTCATGTGCTAGGGTCAAGAGGAACCCCTAAACTTCTGAGGTATTACCAACCTCCTGGTGGCTCCAGGGGCTGGGTCTCTACCCTCAGAATATAGGAGTCCCTCATCCCAATAAACTTTATGGGACCCACTAGCACTCCCAGCAGCCTCAGCAGCAGCCTGCTGTCTGAGGGGTTCAAGAGAGGGGCAGCACTGTTGCTCCTTACTCAGATCTTCCCTAGAAGGGCCCCCTGCCCCCAAGAACTCAACCTGATCAGGCTCAAGTCCCTCTGGGGCAGTTCCTTCTTCAGGATCTGCTTCACCTCCCTCTGGGGGTGAATCTGTGATCTGAGACAGAGGGGAAGGCACTGCCTTTACCCTACTGCTCCTCCTCTTGGGAAGCATCTGGTCCATTGTTCCAGGATCCAGAGCTGGTTCAGTGTCATGCATTCTTGCTTGTGACCTGGTCACAGCAAATACCTCTGCAGGGATGCCCAACATCTCAGCATGAGTCCATAACTCTACTTCAGACCAGGCTGAAGTCTCTAGATCATTGCCCAATAGACATTCGACAGGGAGGTCTGCACTGACTACAACCTTCTTGAGGCCAGTTACCCCTCCCCAGGAGAAATTCACAACTGCCAGACTATGGTTGGTCTTGACGTTGCTTGCATTGGTCACCTGGTACATTTCGCCCAGGATGATCTGTCCAGGGCCCACAAGATCCTCTGCCACCATGGTGACACTAGCACCTGTGTCCCTAAATGCCAAAGCCTGTTTGCCATTTATTACAGGCTGCTGTTTGTATTTGCCCAGATTACTGGGACTCACTAGGAAGGACATATTAAGGTCTCCCTCACAAATCAGCATTGCCTGAGTGGGCACTCTGACTAGGTCAGAGTCCACTTCAGAACCCAGGGTCAATCCTACTACACACTTATTCTGTGTACCACCTCCACCAGTAGCTGAACTAGGGGGAACAGTTGCCTTAGGGGCAGGAGTGGTGGTGGTCTGGTCTTTGGACTTGTTACAGTCAGAAGTCCAGTGCCCTTTCTGTTTACAGAATTTGCACCAGGGCTTCTTTTGTCCTTTTCCCTTGTTGGATTGTGACTCCCCACCAGATGCAGATTTTTGGGGCCCTTGTGAAGACTACTGGTCTTTTGACTTATCCCCACCTTTCTCAGAGCCCTTAGGATCTTGCTTCTTGGTGTCACCCCCTTGGTTCTGGGGTTTCTGCCTCACCCTGGTTCTGACCCATTTGTCTGCCTTCTTTCCCAATTCTTGGGGAGAGGTCAGATCCGAGTCCACCAGGTACTGATGCAACAACTGGTTCTGGCAATTATTAAGGATCTGTTCTCTCATCATCAGATTATACAATCCCTTGAAATCAGTAACCCTACTGCCAACCAGCCAACCCTCCAGAGCCTTGGTTGCACAATCAACAAAGTCAGTCCAGTCCTGAGTCTGTGCCTTCTGGGTATCTCTGAACTTCAACCTGTACTGCTCAGTGGTTAAGCCAAACCCATCTATTAGTGCACTCTTCAGGACTTCATAATCATCAGCATCCTCTTCTCTAACAGTGAGGAGCTTGTCTCTACCTTTATCTGAAAAGGAGAGCCACAAGATTGCTGCCCACTGCTTTTGGGGGACCTGCTGTACTCTACAGGCCCTCTCCATAGCAGTTATCCACTTGTGGATATCATCCCCACTCTGGTAGTGAGGAACAACCTTGCTCAGGTTCCTATGGTCTGGAATAGATTCTCTGCCTCTAGGGACACTGTTGCTGCCACCAAGGGGTTCTAACCCTCTCGTCTAGAAGCTCTCTGGATCTCCAGGGCTTCTCTATCCAGTGCCAACTGCTTGGTTCTGAGGGCAACTCTTGCTTCCTCATACTGCAGCAGTTTGCACATTCTTTCAGAGGAGGTCTCTCTTATGGGAAAGTATGAGTTCCTCTGGTGGACAAATTCTCTGCCAGAGTGATAAGAGTGCTCAGATTCCCTGGAAGGGGACCTATGCCTCTCATCCACTCTGTCAGTTCTCTTAGGGAGAATTCCTCTGTCCTTTTCAGCCCCCTTGAGGCCTGGCCCTTCAATCACAGAGTCCTGGTCATTCGGATTTTCATCGTCTGACCCAGATACTGTAATTGACCCAACCACTGATTCAGACCCATTAGCTCCTAGAGCCAATCTAAGATCATCTGCTGTCAGCAGATCTATCAGGTGTAGGGTTGAGGGACTCTGTCCTAGCCTCAGGTGTCTTTCAACACACATGGCTCTCAAGTCAGAGAAAGCCATGTCCTTATACTGAGGCTGAGTGGATCCACTGGTTCCACCCTTTAAGGACATTCTAGTGTTGTGCAGTGTTGTACTACCTACACTAGTTTCTGGCCTACTGATACTAGCTTGAGCTGTAGAAAGGGTGTGCTATCCCTTGGCACACAGCTCTAAGTTCAGTAGAACTTATTGTTACTAAGCTTGACTTTATATGTACCTTAAGTACCTATAGTGGTTTTCAGTTAGTAATTCAAATAGAGATTTTCTGGTAAAACAATAGCAAGCTGGAATCCCACACGCTGCCCACCAATGTGAGAAGTTGGCCTGGTATATGCTGTTCACTAATTAAAGTGGACACCTTGCACCAGAACAATTCGACTCTTATGGTAGATAGGTTTAAGACAACCTTTATAGAAAGCTATCCTAGTGGTAGCTGTGGAGAGCAGCCTTCAGGCTAAGTCTTGAAGGAATGTAAAGCAGCTTGTTTTACCACACAATCTCTTGAATCACCAAATGAAAAGACACCACACAGGTATATATATCAAATATATATGTATTTATTAATAAACACTCTCTACTAATCTCTTTATGAGATTAGAGGACAGGAACATATGTACAAGTCAAATATTATCAGAATAAGTTTAGCACAATTGAATATTACAATCTTAGTTTGCTAGACCTAGGTCTAGGGCATCTAGATTGGAGGGACCCCCAAGAACCACCCCAGGTAGTTGTAGGAGACCCACAGGGGACGGACGCCGTGACCTGGCACCGATGCGAATCCTGTACGAGTCTATGCACTCAGACGCGATTGAGATATCAATGTTAAAGGTCCCTTGCGTGTTCGAGGCGAACACACCGATCGGTCCTTGTACGAGTCGAAGGACGCGGTTACAGATGGAATTGCAAGGGAGTTGGACGCGGTGTGTCTAACACAGACGCGAACCTTGTACGAGTCAGTGCGATAGTCGCACTTGGAAAGTTAGAGTTTTAGGACACTTCGAGGGAAGCTACAAGCAAGTCACTTACAGGGTAAGTAGTTCTAGGGCCCACACCCACAGGAGCACCGTAGTGCTGAAGTTACCTCACCCAGGGAGCCGGGTGCATAGGTGTTCTTTGGTGTCGGGTCGCGGCGTCGTTTTCAATGGGAGCCAGTGAAGACTTGCTGCTTGCGGCGACAGGAGAAGTGTCCCGAGGAATCCAAGCCTGGATTCGGAAGATGGAAGACCTGAAAGCAGAGGGGACAGTGTTCAAAGTCACTTGGCAGTGACTCGGGGCAAGGAAGATGGATGCCCACCGTCGTTGCAAGATTCAGGTCGTTCGTGGTTGCCTTGACTCTTCAGCCACGAGGTCCAGGAGGCGTCGACGACGACCAGGAGCTGGATTCGGCGTGTCCCACGATGTCTGCAGCTTACTGCGGTGTCGGCGACTCGATTGGAGCCACCAAGCCTTGGTAACAGCAAGTCTCGGGGAAAGTGCGAAGAGGCAATGGCGCAGACCAGCAAGGTCTGTGGGAGTCACCCAGCGGTTTCTTTAGGAAGTCTTCTGGGGACCAACAAGCCGGCTGGCAAGGGATCGCAAAGACGCCTCGGGAGGATTCGCTCACAGGGGCCCACGGTCACTCGGGACGTGGTAGGCCGCTGATCTTAGGAGGGATTCCTGCTGGAGGCTGGGACCATACGTGGTCCAAAGCACAAGTTCATGGAACGTTGTGAAGGGGTTGCACTCGACAATAGTGCATGGTACCCAGGGTCATGGTTCCTCGTTACTCTTGGGGTCCACTGGCCTCAGCTTCGCTGGGGACTCACGATGGCCTTTGAGAAGTCAGGAAATCTACTTCTTGGGCTGCAGGGACTTCGGACTCCGGCGGGAGCGGCGTAGTTTGTGACCGTCGTTTGTAGTTTTTGGTGCCTGCCAAGCAGGGGAGTCACTCCTTGACTCCAAGGAGATTCTTCAGTCTTCCAAAGGTAGTGGAACGTCGAAGGTCCGGGATTCTTCTTGTAGAGCGTCGTCCAGGGAAATCTAGGGTGCAATGCACAGGTTCCCCTCTTATACTAAAAGAAGGGGAGGGACTAGCTCTATGACCCTACCTATGGGAGGGTCAGGGGAGTGGGTGGCTACACCCACTTCCCTTTGTCCAGTTTCGCGCCAGAGCAGGGACAGGTAGCCCCTGAGCTGGTTTGAACTGGCATATGCACAGAGGAGCCTTCTGCACCCCCAGTGCAGGACTTCAAAGCACTCTAAGAGTGCACCCACCCAGCCCCAATACACTAAACCCTGTCTGGGAGGTGGTCACACCCCCTTGGGACAGGATATCTATTGTTGGGCTTCCTCCACTGCGAGTGTTGGTCATCAGCAGGAGGGCAGCCCAGCGTCTGTGACTGGTGGCATCCATTTTGTGATGCCAGGGCTCTGCAGGATTCTACCGCGTTTCCACAGTAATTACATGTCTATCCCTCTAGAAGGGTGGAATGCTTCCCCACCGCCAGGACTGGCGGGGGGGTAGTATTCCAAGGTGTTTGACACCAAACACGACATGTTTCGATGCAGCCATTCCAAAGTTAGCATTTTACCGCGAGGATATAATGCACTTAAAAGTATATGGTTTAACCGCATCCACAAACAGCACCAGAGAATGGACTCTGAGAGCTGCAGAGGGGCCCTGCTCAGGCAGAGGCACCCCCTCACATAGAAGCCAAGCACCCTGCCCTCAGGATTGATAGGGCCTGCCTTAGGGGTGACTGATAGGGTTACATGTGTGTGTAGGAGAGATATAGGGAACCCATATCTCAGTGAGGGGTGCTAGCACTTCCTCACTCAGGCTGCAGTAGCAGGCCTGTGGTGTCAGATTTAGTCTGCTTCCCAGGGGTGGCATAATACATGCTGCAGCCCCTGGTAGGCCTGTGAAGTACCTATGCCCTTGGTACCTAAGGTACCATATACTAGGGACTCATAAGGTGCCACAGTATCCAATCACTAGTGCACCTAGAGTGCACTCCAAATCGTTTAGAGAGAACAGAGAGGTTGGGGCCCTGATTAGCAGGGGCCCAGCCAGACTATAGCCAGAAACCAGTGTAAACATCAGAAAAAAAGTGGGGGCAACATAAGTGGCAGATCCTACTCTCCTACACCTAAGGACTGGGGTCCCATACTTATACTAAGTTAGGGGGTTGGACATACTCTGGGGACCCACCTATGGGAGGGTCAGGGAAGAGGGGTGGTTACACCCATTCCCTTTGTCCAGTTTCGTGCCAGAGCAGGGGCAGGTAGCCCCTGCAACCGGTTTGAACTGGACTATGCACAGGGACACCAAACGTGCCCCCAGTGCAGGACTTCAAAGCACCAGGGAGTGCTCCCGCCCAGCCCCAATACACACTATCCTGTCTGGGGAGGTGGTTACACCTCCCTGCGACAGGAAACCTATTGTCCAGGCCCCCCTGCCGGAGTTTCGGTCAGCAGCAGGAGGCCAGACCCGTGTCTGTTGCAGCGGCATCCATTTTGTGATGCCAGGGCTCTGAAAAGTTAATACCGGGTATGCCGGTGTGTACATGTCTCTCCCTCTAGAAGGGTGGAATGCTACCCCCGCTGCCAGAACTGGCGGGGGGGGTAGTATTCCAAGGTGTTTGACACCAACCACGACATGTTTCCGTGCAGCCATCCCAAAGTTAGCATTTAACGCGAGGTTATAAAGCACTTAAGAGTATATGGTTAGGCTGCACCACAAACAGCACCAGAGGATTGACTCCGAACGCTGCAGAGGGGCTCTGCTCATGCAGGGGCACCCTCTCACATAAAAACCAAGCACTCTGCCCTCAGGATTGTTAAGGCCTGCCATAGGAGTGACTTATAGGTTTATATGTGTGTGCAATGGTAGTGATATAGGTAGCCTATACCACAGTAAGGGGTGCATGCACCACCTTACCCAGGCTGCAGTAGCAGACCTGTGGTGTCTTTTTGGAGGACTTCCCAGGGGTGGCATAATATATGCTTCAGCCCCTGGTAGGCCTCTGGGGTACCTATGCCCTGGGTACATAGTATACCATATACTAGGGACTTATAAGGGCACTCCAGAATCCAATCAAAGATGTACCTAAGGTGCATGGAAACCATTTTAGAGAAGAAGCAGCTAGGCTGGGGTTCTGATTAGCAGGGCCCCAGCCAGACTAAAGTCAAAATACAGTGAAGCATCAGCAAAAAGTGGGGGTACCCATGTGAAGCAGATCCTACTCTCCTACAAGGGGTGTCTGCGCAGGACGTTTCACTGTGGAGACTTTCATCTGTTGGCATATTTCACATTCCAGAACATAGTTCTTGGTCTGCTTCCTAATGCCAGGCCACCAATATCTTTGTTTCAGTAAAGATACTGTTGCAGAAATGCCTGCATGGGCAGAGGCTATCCCTTCGTGTGCTGCTAGGATTAGTCCTAATCTACGTTCCTTGTTTGGAATTACCCTATCCCCCACTCCAGGGATTCGAGCAAAAGGAACGTTGTTCGCATCAATTACATAAGAGTACTTGAGTGGAAACTTTTTTGGTAACGCTGCACCACTGCCTTTGCTCGTAGCATTGACAGCCAACATTATCTCGCTGTCTATTCTCGTTTTTGAATGAGTGATCGCAGTTACGGAAGCCGTCTGAACAGCCCCCTTTGCGGCTTCGTCAGCCAAGGAATTCCCTGCAACGTGAATGCCATCACGTTGATGACTCAGTGTATGGATCACGTGAGCCTTTGGTAGTTCGCTTTTTAACTGAACTACTTGTTCCCAAAGCGTTTTATGCTTTATTGTGCCACCTTTTGCATCTTTGAACCCATTTTCAAGCCAAGTTTGTATATATTCATTATATGACTGCACACAGTAGAAAGAATCGCACACTATGAGTGTGTGGAATTCTCGATCTGTACTTTCAAGTGCCAGTTTGAATGCTTCTAGTTCAGCTCGCTGAGCTGTGCAATCTCCTAGAGATTGGGTTTTTGTGACCATAGGTCTGAAGTTGCCATCGCGCATTCGATCTTTAACGATTGCGCACGCTGCACTGTAAGCTTGCTTACTCCCTTTTTATTTATTTATTTTTATTTATTTGAAAAGTTTTATATAGCGCTGGCTAGACCCGGAGGTATCAGAGCGCTTTACATGAGGATCAGCGAGTTACAGGTAACAAAATTACATCAGTTACAGGAGCCAAGTATAGACATAGGAGGAAAACATGAGATTACACAGAAATGTGAGTTAATAGCGCGTAGCATAGCCAAGACAAACGTCTTGTGGAGAGTGACAGGTAGAGGGGGAATGGTAGACAGGGGTAAGGAGTGCAGGTAGGAAACACAACAGGGAGACGAGGAAAACAATGTTCGATGTCCGGCTGGGTAGGTGACGGCCGAGGGGTGAACCAGAGCCAAACTCCTCTATAGCTGCATAGGACAGCTCCACCGGGCATCAGCCAACGTTGTTCGGGCACCGAGGTGAGTATATCTGAAAAGTTTTATATAGCGCTGGCTAGACCCGGGGGTATCAGAGCGCTTAACATGAGGAAGGCGTACAGTGAGTTACAGGGTTACATAAGTTACTGGAGCATAAACATAGCATAGAGAACAACCGTGATTTCAAAATTACATCAGTTACTAGTACATTAAATAACAATAGAGAACAAGTTCTAAGGAGCATGGAGGGAGGTGGGGGAAAAGTAAAGGGGTTAGAAAGCAGATCAGGTCTGGCAGACCTGCCATGGAGGAAAGTACTTCACGAGACACCAAAAAGTCAGAGTATGCGAGTCTACAAACCGGTAAGGGTCCAGTGATAGAGCAACATCTAGTACCAGATACCATCATTGCGTCGGGTCGAAAAAGAAAAGGCATGGGTATGAAACGAGTCACAAGGGTGCCTTACTGTGACCAAAACAAGAAGTGAGGGGTGTAGGAGTCATAAGAGGGGGTCGACTAAGGCAAAGGTCAAACTGGCGGCAAAGGCGGTGACCAGCGGCATGATTTGATCATGAGATTCTGTCGTAGCCGCAAGATGGAGGATCCAAGTCATGGACTCCAATAATTTCGAAACAAAATGGTGGGGTTGCAAGAGAACAGAAATCCAATAATAAAGTAAAAAAAGAAACAAACCCCAGGAGCAGGGCTGAATGAGGAAGGCAGCCACCAGATCTGGTGGGAGGAAGGCTGGAGGTCGACCCGCTCCCTGTAGCGGGTTGTGCGGATCCGTCAGTGTAAATTATGAATTCATACTGATCGAGAGGCAGAATCTCAGTGGGCAGAGGACATTCATGTTCATATTGCAGGAACGCTTGTGTTTTTAAATCAGGATCAAAAACATATTCAACATCTGTTGCAGCAAGAGAATTAACCAATTGTATCCATCTCGGATGTAATGCTTTAGCATTTGGAATGCTTGCCTTAGTTACCGCCTCTAAGGCCGGTACTGGGGTTACGACAATAATGCGTTTCCCTTGGGCTAGAGCTCTTTTTTTTGCTACTGCAGTTTGAACTGCTGTCAGTATTTTCTCAGTTGAAGTAAAGCGCATTTCTGCTTGTGTATACAAATGTGATTTGTATGCAATTGGTACCTTTTCACCCTCGTTAAATGTTAAGTAGGTGAATCCGCATTGACCCGAAATTATTCGGATGACTAAATTGCGTTGACTTACGCGTGTTTGTAAGTGATTTGTTGCTAACATGTTAGCTTGGAGTGAACGCAAGATTTCTGTATGTTCCTGTGTCCAATTTTTGATTGAAAAATCAGGTTTGATTAATGCGTAGAGAGGTTTAACCCTTTCTGCGTAATTTAGAATGTAAGTTCTTCCAAAATTTAGGAAACTCAGGATGGATTGTAAATTTTTCAGCGTCTTTGGCGGTTGGAGCAGCGCACACCTTTCTAAAAAGTTGGCTGCCAAGCTCTTGCCTTCACTTGAAAGCTCATATCCTAGAAAAAGGACATTGAGATGGGCAATTCTGGACTTTTTAAAGTTGAACTTATAGCCCTCAGAGGCGAAGCCCAGTATAATGGTGCTCACCCTGTTCAAGTGCCTATCCAGGTCATCGTCTGTCAGATAGATGTCATCGACATATGACAATGCCTCATTATCATAAATTTGTAGTAACTCCGTTACTCTCGCTGAGAATAACCCCGGGCTGTTCTTGAACCCTTGTGGGAGTTGACAAAATTGACGCTGGGTCCCCATTATTGAGAAAGCTGTTAAGTACCTGCTTCCAGGTGCTATGTTTTGACAAAAGAAACCATTTGAGATGTCCAATGTGGTTTTATATTTTTTACGCACAATGTTATTCATTAATGCTGTACTATGTGCATTTTGCACTGCAAATGTTTTTGAACAAGTGTTTAAGTGTCTGTAATCCAAAACTAGACGATAGGTGTTGTCTGGTTTAGAGACAGGAAACAAAGGATTGTTCATTGAAGAGGTGCATGTTTCAATCACCCCTTGGTATTCAAGTTGATCTAAGATCTCCTGACCTGTTTTTCAGCTTCTTGCTTTATTGGATACTTCCTCTGTGCAGTAGGTTCATTTTTAGATGTATTTTATGGTGAGGTGAGTCCTCATCCCATCCTACATGATTTTTGTATAATGCTGGGGCCTGGGCAACTGCCCATTTCCTGGCATAAGTATATTTTAGGTGAATTGGAATATGATTGGCGAAGGCAGGCATAATAATGTCCTCGCCATGTGGGCACTCCTGACAAATTGTGGTGGCCAGTCTTTTTCTGCTAGAAGTATATCATAGCCCCTTGAAAGTTTTTCCCAAAAAGTGCTTTCACCTGTCTAGGTATGTCTCCCTCCATCCGGAGTGTTATTTCATATAACTTTTGTGGAGTACTAACCCTGGTGTCTACAGTCTCAACTGTAATGTACTCATTCAAGTCCACTATCTCCAGAAGTTCCTTCAGGTTCTGGCGAGCTATTGTGACTTCTGCTGCACTGTCCAGCATTGTCCGAGCCCATTGTCCATTCTTGAGTTGTGTTCTCAGTATCCTCGGCATGTCTGACCTTCAGACCTGCTACCTTCTTCTTTGAGAATTGAGGTTTGGATTTATTTTTTGGAACGTGTTTGTCGTCTTTCGATTTCGCGCGTTCTTCTCTATGTTCTGACCGTCCTCTTCTTTCCGATGTCTGTGACGAGATCTGAAAGGTACGAGAGGAACGTGTATCAGTATCTTGATACCTGTCAGGCTTTTTCAAATTATCCCTATTCCTGAGGTTATACCTCCTTTCAGAGGGCTCCTTTTGAGGAGACCTACCTCGGGATTGAGAACGTTTCTCGTTTGAATTTTATTTATTAGTTTCCCACTTCTTTTAGAAGATGTAGGAGTTTGTTTAATAGAGTCCTTCTCAGGACTTTCAGATAGTTTTGGCTTCAATGGTCTTCCACCCAAACTATCTCTGCCTAATTCTGCATAAGATTGTTCTATTATTCTGGGTAGTTCTGTTTGATGTTCTGTAACATCGAATTCCCTTAATCGTTGGCGGATCGCCACTGCTGCTGCCTCCCCTTTAATATTAGATAATATTATTGTTGAGACCTGGTCGAAATTTTTCAGTAATTTCATACCTAAATTCAGAGCAGGCTCTGCCCCGTATTCGTTTTGAATTTGTTTCAGGACATCTGGTATTACTGCAATTGACGGAATACCATGTGTTTTAGTATAGATGGCAGCAAAGACTGAGCCCCAAGTGGTGCAGTCTTCCAGTTGTGGTGTGATCCACATTGGTAAACAGATTGTTAGTATTCTGTGTTTCTCATAAGGGCTAGTATTTGGAAATACTGCTTCAATTTGAGTAATTTTTTGAGCTATCCAGAATGGAATTTGCTCACGTTTTGTGGGCATTTTACCCATGACTTCGTATAGAGTCTGTGGTGTAATTTTTAGTGTATTCCCCTGTTGAGGAGTTTGATTTGGAATGGTTAATGGTGGTTGAACTGTGAAAGTCCGCATGACATATTGGACTAATTGTCTGTAGATTTTTATTAACTCTGTAAGTTGAGTAAGTAATTCCTTGTCTGACATCTCTTCAATGTCAGGATGAGGTGTGTAGCCGGCTAGAATCGGCCATGTTGCTCCTGGTCTAACTAGTGGACCGAGCCTGGTAATGTTTTTGTGATGTTTTAGGGCGCCTTTAAACCAGAGCTGATGCTCCTGGTATGTTAGTGGAATTTCAATATCCTCGAAAGGAATAGATTCCTCTGGTGGTTCATCTTCTTTGTAGAAGTGAAACAGTCTTGTTACTGATTTTGATTTAGGAAATATTATCCATGAATAGAATACCTCTGTCTGAAAGGATTTGTGTGCCTCTATCACGAAAACTGCTCTACCGCCTCTTGGTGGTAGGCCGTGTTTTATAAGTTTTAGAGTGATGGCTCTTCTTAAGTTTGGATTGATGTCTATAACACCCTCCTCAGGTTCATTTAAACCTGTAAAGTTAAAAACTGCTATGACTGGGTCAGCCGTAGCACCACCGGTTTCGGTGCCATTGTCCCGGTTGGACATTTGTTTTTTTAAAAATATAGAACAAGTTTCAAGGAAACAAAAAGATAAGGTGCACAATATTTTGGAACACTGTATCCTTCAACGTTGAGCAAACCAAACAACTAATATATAGGGTGCTTCCCTATTTAGCTTTGGCGGATAATTAACCCTACCCACTCCAGACGTCTTATGGAGTATGTGAGTAGGGGTCTCTGAGAAAAGCACGACTGAGTTACTCAGTATCTAGAGTTAAATTACTGCCTTACCAAAAGTTTGGGCGCCATGTAGTGTAGTTCCTATTTCCCTAATAGGCTCTGCGCATTGGAATAATATAACCTATAAGCTTGACATAGGACTAAGGTCGGTATGTCCCTATCGAGTATATTAAACTTAATTACTTGTGCCAGCTAGCTCAGAGGCCACTAGAAACTCCTTGAGAACAAGAAGGTAGTAGTTTCTGGCAACCGAAAAACATGACAACTTTTGTTTCCCTTTAGAATCGGAACACGTCTCAGAATCGTGGAAACAATAGATAACAGTTTCACTGAGTCAATCGTGCATGCTTAGTTTCTACAGAGTTACACAGAAAGGAAAGACGGGCGTTTCAATAAAAAGGTTTTATTGAACAGTCTTGTTTCTCGTGTAAGAGATATGTGCTGTTATGATCACAAGACAGTATGCAAGATAAATAATGTACAGCGTAAGCAGTAGAAATAAATAATACTGCGCTAGCATTATCTTTTAGCATATATTCACGTACATAAATAACATGAGCTAAAAATGCGAGTACTCATATGATGCGTCTCTAAGCTAGTTCTACCCCGATGTACCTAACCTAGTCTAGGTGTAGGGAAAGGTAGAAGTAGGTGGAGTATTCTCTAGTCTGGTATACTAAGAGTATGGTTAAGTCTAGTATGCCAAGTATGGTATGCCAAGAGTCCCTCTAGGTACTAGTCAGCTCCATACCTTGAGAATGAGAGAGGTGGGAATCTCTTGCCGGATCTGGAACTCTAACACCCCGCGAAGGAGTCAGAACACTGGAAGCTGGGTTTGTCTGCGTGCAGGAATGACAGCGTCTTCTCAGTGCGTCAGGCCGGGATACGGGCTCCTCTGAAGTCGAGGTCTCCTCTAACTTGCTTTGGCAAGGGAAGGTATATTTATACCTGGTAGGTGTCTTGGAATGTTAGCATTGACGTGAAGTCGGACAGAGGAAGACGTCAGGAATGAACTCTTAAGGTATAACGGTTCATACATAATAGATGAGTTCTTGGAGAAATCAATAGTCCTGTGCTAGGGAACTCCCGAAGCTTAAGGGTCTGGTTTCTAAGAACTCGTTGTGACGTTAGGGTGGATGGATGTCGGTGATCATGCCTGTATTTGGAGTGCACGGTTAATGCCTAAATAAGGACAGGGATTCTATGCCTATATAAGGGCAATGCGAATTGTGCCTATATAAGGACATGATTCAGGAAAACCTATATACGGACCCCTAAAGCGGAATACAACACCCACTCCACTTTCGATTGAACGATAATACTAAATGCTAAACATTTAAATGCTAAACATAAAATTGAGTACCACATGTTGCTAAAACCATTTCTAAAAGCATTTTAAAAGAAGCTCAAAACTGTTAAAATGCAAGAGGAACTGTACATTTAAAGCATCGTTTCCATTCTAAGCATATAACGGAAGTAAAAATGCAATGTGAATGAAACAGAAATATATACATATGACTAAAGGGTCGATAAGTTCTCAAAATCAAAGCTATTGCATATCATAGAATTAAATGAAATGTTAGACAAGTAAGGTGACAATGTGTCCCTGGAAGTATTCAAAGAAGTCCGTTTTATAAGACTAGTTCTACTGTAAGCAGGTTGTTCATTTGCCATGTCTTTTTTATCGAAAACATTTTTTTTTTAAAAGAAAAAGTTCAATTTCTGGGAATAGTTCCAAGTTTTGAAAATATGAAGGCCAAATTTCATTGTTACCCTGGTACACTGTGAGCCGAATCAAAGTCAGTGTATGGGTCTGGCGTAAACATTAGATCATCTATTTCCGTAGCCAAAATATCATCCACCGAAGTTGGTGACATTTGGAACACCTCGTTCAGAAGGTTAATTGCACAGAGATGAGAAACATCGCCTTCAGCAGAAGAAGCAATGTTCGCAGTCCCGTTGTTACCTGTGTGCCCGTTGATCCATCTCGTACCTCAGCAGCAGCCGGAAGCGTCTGTGAGATCTCAATGAATGCCGTCATCAGGATTGGTAGCCTCTGGGGACAACACACAGCATGGGCCGTTATCGGATCCAGCAGAGTATCGATATCCGTTGGCATGACTGATGGGAGTGTTAGACAGGTGTCTAGCACGCATTCTTCACCGCAAAACAGGCAGCATAGAACAGGTAAGATGCAATCTTGCCAGATTGGTCTGAATGACAGGAACCACGTTGTATTAAGTTCTAGTAGATGAGGCATGCCCAAAAGCTGTACTATTCGCTCACGGCATTTCCGTTCAAGGAGGGCTCTCTCCACATCGCTCGGAGTGATGTTGGCGAAGAGGCTTGCCATAGCATAGTAGGAGGAATAGAAACAGAATTCCTGCAACAAGTGCTAGAATTAACGGCACACCACCAAACACCGAATATGCGAAGTTTAGGATGATTCCGAGGACAGCCTGGAAAGGTGCTAATAGTCCAGAACAGATGGTCTTAAATACATGTACAATTCCGCTTGTATCTGACATGTTAAAGATACGTCCTATCATTTCTATGAAATGTATAGGGCAGTTTGTACAAATTAAAGCCTGTATCTCAGCCGAAGTCCTTGCAACTTATAGATCATAGGTTTCTTTGGCCGAGGTCAAAGGCACTGATTGTTGTATAAGCATGGCTTTCATTCTGCTTAAAGTATCAAATCGTATAAAAGAGACATTCAACGAAGGCCATAAAGGCGACTCCCTGACTGTGTCTATTGGGGCAAACAATGCTTGCATACAGCAAGGGACCCTGGAGTTGACCGTTACTAGATATGGGATGCCTGGCAACATGCCACAGCAACTCTGATCATTCAACATGAGGTAACTCCCATTAGAAAGTTGGCCAAACGCTGGATTAATCACAGTAGCTGGTGTACCTTGCTGGTGGCAGGACAAATTTGCCACAGAACCATTACAAGCCCCGTGTAAAGATATTTCCTGACAAATCAGTGAACCGCTCAGTGCACTTTCACAGTGTGTATCACTTAGAAACACTTCACGATCCCCACTCCAACATCTATAGGTGTAAGGTAAATTCCAGGATGTCTTAATGTATTCTTTACCCAACCTTTCATATTTGCCTGCTTGCATCTGTTTAAGGCAATAGTGAAACTGGAAAGTAGTCACAGGTAGACTAATTTTGCCATGAATAAGCCATTCTGTAGCTGGTTTTTCTGCCACTGTGAATGGTCATTTTTCAAGTTTTTCAATGCTCAGTACTGTATACTTTGCTCCCCTTTGTGCCAGTTCTATCTGTTTATCAGTTAGATTGTATTCTGCAAACAGAGCCGTCGTGTTGATAAAACGCCAAGGCACATAGCCCGCACACAAAGATTGCAGCGTCCAGCTTAATAACATAATAGAACGTAACTGAGTTTGGCCTTGTTGTAACATGGCTAAATCTTGTTCCAGTATGTCGATAGCAGAGGATACAATACTGTCTAATGAATAAATTCTGGAGGACAAAGTTGTTAACCCATTGTCAACCACAGAGAGAGTTTTCTCTAAGTTAATACGATCAAGTTCACGTATTCGTTCTGTGGCCTCCATCTGTGACACCTTCCATGCTTCATTATAAGCAGCATAAATGCCGGCATATATGAAACGTTTTTGACGCGGTTTTCTTGGTCCAAGCAAGAATTCCCTAAGGTCTGCGTCTTCTTTAAGTAAAGATAAGTGTTGTTTCACATCCTTAAGTGTAGATTTTTGCAGCCAATCGAGGCATAATTTTCCTACACTGTATGTTGTCACTACCCCCGGATGCTGTCTTTGGACGTATCGTGGGTCTGGCCTATGAATAGTAAACCCCTGTGTTTTATTCAGGAATCTCTCTTGACAGTTGTTTGTGTCTGTGGGCCAGATCAACCATTTTCTCCAATCAGGATTTGTTCTGTTGAGTTGCAGTATGGTGTCAACTGTAACCGCTGCCTGTGTATTATTATCACTTGCAGGTGTTGGTACAGAAGCTGTTTTCATGTCTTTAATCTTGGCTAACCCAAGGCAAGACGTTTGTTGCACAGTGTCATTCAAAAACATTATTTGTTGAGGGACGATACAGGCTCTAAATAAAGTTTCTATCCCCTGCACTTGCCAATCTTTAGTACCCCAGACAGATTTTGTGTCTATTGTCTCTTTCCACAAGTCGAAACCATGTCTAGACAGTTGGGCAATAAATGTTGCAGAGTAAATCTGTTTTGTATTTATTAACATAATTTTCAGTCCTGTTTTGTTTACATTTCTATAGTAAAATGTTTCCGGATCAGATGTATTGTATCCTGAAAAATATGGAAACTTTTAGCAAATGTTTTTGAACTACCTTCTGGTGGTGTAGGACAATGCTCCCATTGGTTAAACATAAACACATTTCTAGGTGTTGCAGATTTATGCAAAAATGATGACCATAGTGGTTATAGCAATACAGCTGTTCATAGTCTGATGAACCCTCTAAATATTCATTATTAGAAAATGCAGCAGATTTTTCTAGGTCAAACATCATGTTATTTACAGTTTCAAAGTCCCAATCATCAGAATAGGTACTGGATGAAACAAAATCACTTAGTCAGATCTTAAATAAATGAGGAATGTTCAAATGTCCGGTCCCAGCTTCCGATCCCTAGCCAGGCTGGGGAGAGCCTCCCTGGGCCCCGGTGGACCCCCGTCTCCAGCACCCGGACCCTCGACTGGCTTGCAGGATGGTGGCTCCCGCACCCCGGGGCCCGCCGGACGGAGCTCGAGCCCCGGGCCCAGTCCCAGCTTCCGAACCCTAGACAGGCCGGGGAGAGCATCCCCAGGCCCTGGTGGACCCCCGTCCCCAGCACCCGGACCTTTGGCTGGCTTGCAGGATGGGGGGCTCCCGCACTATGGGGCCCGCCAGACGGAGCACGAGCCCCAGGCCCGGTCCCAGATTCCGAACCCTAGCCAGGCCGGGGAGAGCCTCCCCAGGCCCCGGTGGACCCCTGTCCCCAGCCCCTGGACCCTCGGCTGGCTTGAAGGACGCGGGGGCTCCCGCACCCCGGGGCCCACCGGACAGAACTCAAGCCCCGGGCCCGGTCCCAGCTTCCAAACCCTAGGCAGGCTGGGGAGAGCCTCCCCGGGCCCCGGTGGACCCCCATCCCCAGTGCCCAGACCCTCGGCTGGCTTGCAGGATGGGGGGCTCCTGCACCCCGGGGCCCGCCCGATGGAGCTCAAGCCTCAGGCCCAGTCCTAGCTTCCGAACCCTAGCCAGGCCGGGGAGAGCCTCCCCAGGCCCTGTGGACCCCCGTCCCCAGCGCCTGGACCCTCGGCTGGCTTGCAGGATGGGGGGCTCCTGCACCCCGGGGCCCGCCAGACGCTCAAGCCCCAGGCCCGGTCCCAGCTTCCGAACCCCAGCCAGGCCGGGCAAAGTCTCCCCGGGCCCCGATGGACCCCCTGTCCCCAGCGCCCGGACCCTCGGCTGGAACCAAGGAGGGTTAAGCCCAGGCCACGTCCTCTCCCTGCCAACCTGCCCGGGGAGCCCATTTTCCTTG